>CABEEJ010000962.1:80413-144016 GCA_901482245.1 Timema douglasi | reverse complement strand
AAACCCTAGCTTCCCCTCTAAGGAAGTAAAGATCCTAGTCACTGGTTGGCTGGCAAGTTAGCGTGCAACTTCCCAAAACTCAAAACAAGCTAAAAATATGACCAATCCTTAGTTTATAATTAAAATAATACTAAATTTAAGACAATCTTGGATTCTACAACAATAGCTTCACACAAATGGAAAATCAAATTAGAAAATTTATGGACCTAAAATTTGATTGATTGAATTGAAATTTTGCAGATATGATGTTTACAATGTTAATAATAACTTGGGTTACATAACAATATAGGCCTAAACTTATAATTATAACCTTAAGGGGGTACCCTCATGCTAACTAATTAAGGCTGCGTCCATCCTGTTTGAATTATTTACAGCATTTTATTTTTTGTGGGGAAATAATGTGCTTTCTGAAATTAGCAGATCATAATCTAAAACACAATTTAGCAGAAAAACTTTATAACGGTTAATATAACCATGACACTTTTATGGAAGATTTCCAATAATATATTTTTAAACCATCAACTATATGTTTTAAAAATCACAGCAATTTTCCTACAAAACATGAATAGTTAACTTTAAAATAAAAATATTGTTTTCTTAAAATGAAACATATTATAGATGTTTAGTACAAATAAAGTTAGGCCTCGAAATCTTTAATATTTAGTAATTTGAGAATGTCTTAACTTAGGAAGACCACATTAGTCCTACCTGGATTAATATAATTGAAATAGAATATGCTACTATAGAGAAGAAAATCCCCATCGTCTATATTATATTGTTTTTGTAATTCCATACTGAATTTATTATAAGTTGACTACTACATTGTGAGTAACCACTTATCATGAGGATTGTTAGCATAATAAATAGCAATCACGAAAACTTATGCTCTTAATTTGATAATAGTGTATAAAGTCAAATTTGGCTTTAACGACTTTGTCTGTTCCATCAACTCGGGCGTAGAATCATTTTTTCAGCAGTCTGGTCAAACTGTTGGGTGTTAACCTTTTTTCTAGCCTCACTACCACTCGGTTCTAGCTTCAAAAACTACTATGATATTTTTAATTAAATGTACATATACATAATTTTAAATTTCAGTTTAAATTTTAATGTAGTATGAGGTCTATAGAATAGAAGGGGTAAACAACAACATGCAATTTTTTTTCACTGCAATATACACTATAAATTTCCCTCTTTCTTTCTAGCTACTAAGCATGGTCGAAATGCCTCGGTAAAGAGCAACATTTCTATTGAAAAAGGCCTGGTGCGCGACTTTACGCACTGTAGAGATGGTTTTGGAACTTTGAGAATAAAATGACATATAATCCTTGTGCTGCGTGGTAGGAAATGAGCAGTAGTGCCGTGCGAGCAGTGTGTCACCAACAGTCACATTTGTCGGTTTTTGGAGATTGTGGTTATAATTTAAATATAAAAATTAATAGGGAATAATCTGTATCTTTTCTTAGATATCATTAAATGAGTAACACAGAGAGTGAATCAAGTGCTCAACCTACCAGTCATGCTAGGAAGCGCTGTGTACAGAAAGATAAGTGGAAAATAGTTGTGGCAAAAAAAAAAAAGAGTAATACCGGATAGGGTTATGTTAGCGTCCAGACTAAACATGCTGTTGAAGCAAGACAAATAGGGGATCCATGTCATTATGGTTGCTTTGATAAAGTGGGCAGAGATAACATAGAGGTACTATTTTGTGAATTTTGGGACGTTGGGGATTATGAACTACAAAATGGTTACCTGGCCAAATTTATGACAAGTGTAGATGTGAAACGATCACGTGCAAAAGACAGGCCTTCTCGCAGACTGCGCACATTAGAGTACATAATAGTGCATGGTAAGGTTTCTTATAAAGTTTATGCTGTAGCTTTTCGAAATATTCATGGTTTGAGGGAAAAATATGTTAGCCCTTTCCGTGGTAAGATGAAAAGAACTGGGATTATGGACAAAGAAATGCGGGGCCATCAAGAAAAAACCAGAAAAAATACTTGACTCGGACAGAGTAAAGGTGATTGATAATATTAATAGTTTTCCTGCATTATCCAGTCATTACAGCAGAGCTAAAAGTCCACACAGAAAATACTTGGCATCTGATTTAAACATTTCAAGAATGTATAAATTATACTGTGACTGGCTTATTGGAAATAGTGAGGAATGTCCTGTCACAGAATCTGACTACAGACACATCTTCAACACGAAATTTAATCTTGGATTCACACCACCCATGCCCATTCTGACTTACATTCCCCAAACTCCCCATGCATATTTCTACAATATATTCCTGGACAAGAAATTGTGCCATAGCAAGCCAATGAAGAAGAAGAGGCCCATTTGGACGATGATGACGACTTGTTAAATTAACCTGGCATCTTCATCAAAATAAACACTGAGTCAGCACTTCTTTCAATATGCAGACTTGTATTAACTTAAAGTGAATTTTAATTTTGCTACTAAGTAACTAAAATAATAGTATTCATATTTTTTTGCCATATTTTTAATATAGTGGGCTATGTGGAAATAGTTTGGAACGACTCAACATTATTGGAACATTAAACAAAACATTACAAGGCATGTGTACATTAACCTACATCCCAGTTGGCGCATACGCCTCTCTGCGTGATGTGCATAAAACCATAGCACAAACTTTGAAAGAATGCATCTCAAAACTGACTTTTGGTTTAACCGCCCCTTCTATTCTATAGGCCTCATATGTCCATAGGAAAGAGATTAAAGCGCTTGTTACGATGCGATGGAGCTGCACAACTGTGGAGCCTCCCCTTTTTGTTTATTGTTTTGAACTCACCTGAACTAACCAAACCAGTCTGTGTAATTGTATTCACCTCTGTCACCGAACATCACTTCTATTTTTTATTGTTGTTTGGAACATTCCAGTGTGTACATGTACTAAGTCTTGTCTCTGTTTTTTCAATTTTTAAGTTCAACATTAGTTTTGGTAGTCATGTGGATTTTATACCTAGGCCTACATTTTTTAATCATGGCAAGTTTTAGTACAAAAAGAAAAGTTATGTTTTTTCAAGAGAAAGTACTTGTAATTAGAGCCTGTGAACGTGGACGAAAAAAGGCTGATATATGCTGTGAGTTTGGATTAGTGAATTATACTGTATGTGCAATTTTTAAAAAACAAGGACTAAATTTTGAATAAGATGAAAAACTTAAAAAACTTAGAAAATACGAACATACTGATGTGGATGCAGCACTTTTGTAGTGTTTCAAACAGTGCCGAATTTAAGATTTTCCTCTGAATGGACTAATTTTGAAAGAAAAAGCTTCAGAATTTGGAAAATTGTTTGATATTTAATTTATTTGCTCCATTGGATGACTAGATTATTTTAAAGCCCGACATTTGATTTTGTTTGCAAAAATTTGTGGTGAGGCAAAAAGTATACATGATTGGGCATGTAACACTTAGCCAGACCTTAGATGAAGACATCTCTTATGGAGAAAAATCGTGAATTTTCCATAAATTAGCTCCAGATAAGACTCAAATTTATAAACGAAAAATGTGTTGTTGGGAAGTTTTCCAAACAAAGGGTTACAGTTTTTGTTTGTGCGAACATGATGGGAACTGAAAAAAGAAAACTTTTAATTATTAGCAAAAGTCTGTCCTAGATATTTTAAATACATCAGAAAACGTCCTGTAACCAAAAAGTGTGGATGACATCTAGTGTTTATGAAGATGAACTAAGAAAGTGGGACAAAGAGCTATTGTTGAAGAACAAAAAAGTTCTACTCATAGTTGACAACTGTGCAGCCCATCCAAAGTTAAATTTGACCAACATTAATATAGTGTTCTTACCAGCAATTTGTGCGAGTGTCCTGCAACCTATGGACCAAGGCGTCATTAGAGGCCTTAAGTGCCACTACCGCAAGAATCTTAATATATCCATTGGTGATATATATATCCATACAAAAAGAAAATTTGTATGGACATGGCGAAATCTGTTACAATTTCTGTGTTAAATGCGATAAAATTCCTGGAAGAGATTAACACAGCATACAATAGCAAAGTGCTTTAGTAAAGTACAACTTGCACACACTAATTTACCTGACGATGACGAAGGGGAAGACAAATTGCTGTTCTTGAAGTGGACTAAGCTATTTAATGTGAAATGAACTTGATTCCTATGTATCAGTGGATGCCCAGATTTAAAGTGTTAAGTGATTCAGAAATTATTGCCTAATTAAAAAATGCAGAGGCAGAAGATAAGTGCTGAACAAGAGGATGATGTCAATATCGCTTATCTGACATTACAAGAGGCAATGAGAGCCACTGAAACTCTTTCACGATCTTACCCCTTCAGAGAAACGTCTGATGTGTTGAATGCAGTGCAGCGTCTATACACTATGATCGAAATAATTTATTTCACAAAAAGGAGAATTTAAAAGAAAATTATGGGTTACTACCACGAATAGGCCTAAATGTAAGCTATGTAAATACAGTACTCTTTTTTTTCTTCATACATATCCTTTATTTGTAAATTAAATGCAATTTGTAATTTGTGAAATTGATACCTCTTTTAAAATGTCAATTTGATGCAATATCAAAAGTTGTTTGGTCCCTTCAATGACAGTATAACCAAGTTAATCTATATATAGTTTTCTATGTTTTTTTAAGTAAAGAATCATCCATAGATGTGATACTTGAATTTTTACATTATCAAAATGAAATATGATGTTCTAATCTTTCATAGAAATAAAACTTAGAATAACACTTAAAAAAAAGTTTGAGAGAAGTGGTTTTAATTATATGTATTTTATAGATGTGTTCATTATGTAAGTTAAAAAATAATTCTTGATTTTCCCCACACTATCTTTGGTGATATCAAGATAAACAATTTTATGTACTTGTGCTGTGACATTTAACGTCAACTTCATGTTTTCAGGGGTGCTGAAACTCAAATTGGTGATGACAAAACAGTTTTCCCTTGTCTCACCACATGTGAAGCGGAGTTTAGCTTGAAAACTTTGCAGGTACTGTCACTTCCAGTTTCGTTTCTTATTTAAAAATTATCATTATGACCAAATGATGTAAATACTAATATTAGTTTATTACAAGTCTAGGTTGTATAGTACCACTCAAAAGAGTTGAATATTGGTATTAAGAGGCAACCACTCATTAGGTACTTGAGATGTCACAATTTTTTTTTATAAGCTTCTGATTTATTTTAGCCTCATGTCCTCTTTATGAACAATTTCAAATTGTTTTCTATGCATCCGATCTCATATTTAAAACATGCAATGTAATTATATATATTTACTGCATTGTAGTTCTGTTAAGAAAAAAAAACCTAAACAAAACCACAATATTTGATTTGCACAAGATGACTAGAACACAAAGTTCATGTTGATTACTTTTACAATTTACCAGGATTTAAGCTAAATGGCAAATTTCTCAGTTTTAAATATTGCTCTTTTGTTTGAATGTCAACACTTTCATAAGATCTAAAACTCTAGTAATCAATCTAAAGGTATATTAAGATTGATTTTCATTTCTTTACCATATAAAAGGTGCGTAGGAACATTAAAGGGAACGATCACAATATTACTTTTATGATGAAGAATGAACACATTAGTTCTTATTTTGCATTGCTGCCATTGGATAAAGAGGTAATGGCTGCCTCTTCAAGATAATCTATTGTTACCACCCAATCACATGACCTAGATTTTTAATTCTTTCGAAGCTTATCAGGAGGGAGTGTGAAACACGCAATAAAACTTCCTAAAAGAGGAAACCAAAAAAACACTAGTGAAAAATAGTTTGATTTTCTAACTAATTTCCAGGGATTGGATTTTGTTAATTTGCATTTCTCATTTCTTTTCCTTGATCGTAAAACATAAGCAATTGTTGATAGATATATATATATATATTTTTTTTTTCCCCGTGTTATTATTAGCACAATGTGTTTTATAGTGCCTATTATTGCCTATTCTGTTGGTTTTTGCCAATTTTATGAATAAGTGCCTAAAAACGCTCTTATTTCGGCTTTGGCCTCTTTATTTTTCAAACTATATGAATTTTCTGCTAAAAAAGAGAATCCAATTTCTTAGAAATCTTAAGTTGTGGCACACCTTTCTAGAGTCTGTTTGAAAATTGACACTTGCTAAATAGCTTCCAATGAGTGTAAATTGGGTGGAGGACAATAGGAGCAGTGGCGGACATCTTGGAAAGAAACATTGACGCTACAGAAGAAAAGTTCAACTTCTTACGCTATGGCAAATTTGAAATGTTGTCTCTTAACATTGTGTTAAGTAAAACTTGGCTATTCAAATCATAAAAAAACATTCTATTAGAAAATATAACCCATTTTACCATTGAAGAGTTAGATTCCTAGTGCTCAACAACATAGGACCCACTTTGGTGGTCGAATGGGCTAAACCCTCACTCTCGCAATAGACTGGACTGCTGATGAAGGGTAGATCAAGATCCTAATCTCGGGCCGAAGGTGTTTTTTCACTCGCCCTCTATATAAGTGCAGATACACTTGCTTTAAATTTTACCTTCTAACCCTTAACATACTAGCATAATTATTACAACATATGCTTAAAACCCAAATGAGTAGGGAGACACGGAGCTAAAAAACCATCTTTTTGAATTGGCTGTAGGTAGTAAAATAGTTGATACTAAAATCAATCTTACTTTGCCTATATTTGTGGTGACCTGGCGGTCTAGGGGTAAGGTGTCGGACTTCTGTGCTGGCGGCCGGGGTTCAATCCCAGGTCCCGGCACAGATTTATCTGATTACCAAACCCTTCCTTCACCTCTGACAAGACATCTTGGGAATGTGAGGAATGCCAGGCCTCCACCGTGGTTCGGATTCCACGTTAAACTGTAGGTCCTCCATTTCATCTCACAATCACCCTACCATTACACATTAGCGTAAGTGCGTATAACCCAAACGGGTAGTAAGACACGGTGCTAATAATAATAATAATAATAATAATAATAATAATAATAATAATAATACTTTGCCTATTGTTTGTTATTTTCCATTAAGGGCCTATTTTGCTGCTTAGATCCCATTTTTAATGCCTATGTTAAATATTTTTGGTGCCTAAGAATCCACTCACTATTCATTAAATTTCTATCCAGTAGCAGCATTGTAAAGTGTAAGTTCCATGTTCCTCATATCATTGTGATACAAATTATAATATTTTGTTTGTATACTTTATTTTACAGTAGTCACAGATATGAAAAACTTGCATAAGTTGGGGCTTTTCTTTATGTCTGAGAAAACTGAAATAATGTCAAGAAAATTTAAACAAAGATAAGGAAAAATCACAATTCAAATACATTGCTAGGAAAAAATCTATTTATATTGCACCTAAACAATACCGTACCTAAAACAAAAGTAAGAGACTTGGGTTCTTGAATTTTAGAAAATGTATTGTAACACGGGAAGATTGTAACATTGCTATCTACCAACTTCTTTGCATGCAAGGAGGCAGGTGTGGTTCTTTACCTTAGAAGATAATGCTAAAGGAATATAATTACATCACTCATTACATAATAAGGATAATCTAGATATTTTATACCACATTTACACGATGCTGCAAATATTAACTAAAATATTTAATACTTAGTAGCAACTAGATTTTTTTTAAGCTACACGATCACCGTATTGAATGAAACGATTGTAATTCACCAAGGAAAACTGGCAAAATGCTAAGTCTGGAAAAATAAAATGTCATGAAAATCTGAAAGTCAGTGAATTTTATAATATAAGTTCTAGAGCTATTAAAAGAAAACCTCCTTAAGTTTTTAATAACTGTACATTTTGATATGTATGGGAGAGGGTATGAGAAATAGGGATAGGGACAAATTAAACTTTCATATTGAAAAGAGGAACACAGTTCACACTCGTGTGACAACATAGTAAAGTGTGTAGGCCTATTTTATTCCTATTTTCATTGTACATTTTTATTTTTTGTTTGAATTTAATATATTTGTTCCTGTTCTTCCATTTTAACACAAGGGTGCCTTATATGTATTTTAAAGTCCCGTTTTTAGTATACAAAATACCATATATGTAAGTACAAATTTAAAAGATGACTGTTTCTTAGTTGAGAACTTTTAAAAATATTGTTTTGTTTTGTACAGCCCTGATTTAGTTTTTTTTTTAGCTCTTGTGTCTTACTACTTGTTCAGTTTATATGTATATATACTAATTATGTTAATAGAGTTAGGGATGAGGAAGGTTGAATTTGAGAGGAAGTGTACCAACATTTCCATAGAGGGAGAGTGGAAAACCATTTTGAAAAGCCATCCTCAATAGATCTGACCTGAATTTGAACCTTGATCTCACTGTCATCAGCAGTCTAGTCTAACACGAGAGTGATGTCTTAGACCATGAGGCCACTGAAGAAGGTCTGATTTAGTTTATTGAATTTTTTTTCTTTTATTTATTCAAGTTTATTAACATAAAATGTTACTCCCAACAACCTTTTTTTTTTTTGTAAATTCTGAAAAATTACACCTTGACATGGGTTTTGAACCCAGGACTCTTGGCTTGGCGTACCAATGCTCTACTACTGGGCTATCCAGGATTCATCACATGCTCAGTGTCATTCTTCACTCATAGTTTGAGCCAGACTGTGATGGCTGGGTGGAAATCATTGGCTATCTGTTGAGGCATCAGTGACATCACAGCCACCGGTGACTTGGACGTGCATTTATGCTGCTATTTGTACAGATTCACTATCAAACTTCTCAATACCCGCAATTATTACTTATAGAGGTATCAAAATAATATATAATCCAACTGGTTTTTGATAATTCAATTTTTAGTCCCAAGAATGGTAAATTCACATGACTTGACCCAATATAACTATCAATTTTCTTTGACTCATTATAACTAATTTTTAGTTAATGGAATAGATGGTTTTGACTTGATTAAATTGTTCTACCTTTCTTGCTTGGACCAAACATGCTTATAGACAATATCCAAATATTTGTTATTGGCCTTGCTTGGACCTAACAAGCTCACTTTTAAAGGATGAAGTTATACTGATTTATCAACATTAACAATTAAGGAAGCATATCGCAAGTATGATTTGTGACCTCTAATGCTAACCTCCAGAAAAACGATAATATCTTTGAAAGCACTTAAATATTCTGTTATCTGTTTTATACCTCTAAAATGTGCAAAAAAAACAGCCCTGATATAACATAGTAAAAATTTTATGGCTATCTTGTATTTTTTCCATCACATTTTCCTTTATCTTCTTTAACTATACAACATGATAGCCACCCTGTATGTGTCTTCATCACATTTTTCTGTACCTTCTTTCATTATATGACATAGTAAAAGCTATGTAGGCACCCTCTCCTGTACCATCTTCCAAATATCAATACATATGTTGAGCTTGCTGTTTTGTATTTTTAGTTTTCTCTTACTGTGTTTTTTAGGCGGTCCTCAAGCCATCAATCTTCTCGAGAATGCTGCAGCGTAAACAGATGGAGGAAGTAAAGGCGGCGGGCATTGAAGATCTCGAGTCATGTCCCTTCTGTGACTTTGCTACCATCCTGCCCAATGATGACAAAGTGTTCCGCTGTCTCAACCCGGATTGCATGAAGGAATCGTGCAGGTGGGTATTGAGATGTTCTGCATTTGATTGCAAAAATATTTATGGTTGTGAAATTTCATAAAAGAAAAGATGATCACTAAAATGACATTTTCTTAATCTTTGGAAATAAACAATCGAATTGATATCTAGCTTTGTCAGATACGTGAGCTTGTTTAAGACCATTCCTTAACTCAAAACAATTTGTTTTCTTTTTTTCTCCGATTTTCACACACCTCACACAACCCTTGCACATATGTTTCATTCTCTTTACTGTTTCATCCTGCACTCTTTTCTTCTCCATCGTTTTCCACACTCTTCTTCTGCACACACTGTCCTAAACTTTTTCAAAATCCATATAAATATATTTTTTCTCTCTCAAATTTTGAATTGGTTTCTTAAGATTCAAATTTGAAATTCATAGGGCAGGTAAAATTGAGATTCAGATTCGAAAATAGGTGAATTTAAACCATTTCTAATGAAATTAATTTTAATCTAAACATAAGCAGCTCAATTCTTTGAATTCCACAAATCTTTAATCATCATTTGAAGATTTAAAATAATATTCTGATCCAAGATTAAAAAATATTTTAATTTTATCTTTCAGATGTTATAGATTAGACCAACATGATATAGGACAAACCAAAACCCAAACTATTGCACCATGCTCCCTGGTTACCCTAATTTACTAACATGTAAGCTATAGTAACGAGCTAGGTGCACTCATATTACAAAGATAGAGATCAGCAGGGAAGTTTCATTTGACAAACTCATAAGTTGAACTCCAAGTATAATAAGATGACCTAACATAAACAGATCTACCAGGAAAGTGACTAATTATTTTCAGGAACAAGGTTGCAAATGTAAAAATGATGTAAAGAAAGATATATGAACAATGAACAAAGCCTATAAAGTAAGTTTTTTATTATTATATCAAGTAAAATGTTAACATAATATATTTCAACCATTGTGAACAACACGCAATCATGCGTAGTACCCGTGAAACGAGGCGGGAAAACCCTATCATGTATCAACATAAATGCATCAAAACACATTTATATTCTAAACTGATATTGAACATCTTACTAGCAACACTAAACTCCTAAAATAGGTCATCATAGTATAAGGGTAAATACCATATAGTTCTGCACCTAAGCACTCATACTCTACTAATCATAGGCATCATAATTATCTATCTTCTCTAATTCTCAAGAGGCAGGCAAGTCCTAACATTTACAATAATTATTAATGATACCAATCATTGTTACATACATAAAATAATATATAAAGAAGATATCACATTTCCTAAACCTAGCCATACTAACATACCTAACGATAAAGAATCTGTACCAAGGACGCTCTATTAGCGCTAACGTTCTAATTCAAGCCAAAAGCTTTCAATGTATCAAATGCCAAAATAATCAAAATAATGAACACTAGTCTGTTCATGGACTCCATATTACGATCAATATCAGTTAATTCAAAAAAGAAAAGTTCCCTAACTCTCAATTTGTAAATAAAAATAAACAAGTTAGTTGAAACATGGCCTCTAGTTTAGTACTAATCAAAGTTAAGATCCTAACCAATTTCTAATAAAAAATTTAGACGAAAATGACAACAATTTACATTATTTGTAAATTCTTACAATTGTCCAAAATCAAAAAGTACAGATAAAAACTCGGATCATGGCTTAATTGCTACATTTTCTCATCAGGGAAATAGGGTGGGGCAGATCACACAATACAACATTCACGATGTGAACATCAGTAACGAATTATGAGCACCAAACACACTGACGCATGTGCTATACGTCTATAATTTGCGGTTTCATGAAAAAGAGGGGGTGAGGGGGTATAATGGGAACACCCATCACTTTATTATCCTTAGTAGCCGCACTTGCGCAGCTTATACTCTGAGAACATTGTCCTGTCAAGGGGGGAGTTTGAGAGTAACCTCATGTCACACAGTTCAAATCTAGTTGACCACTTGGAAGTAGTGACGTGGTCTGTTGTTGACAGTTGAATGGGCACATCGTCTGCTTGAATAGAGTAAGTCATGCAGCAAAATTTGGTGGCAGGGGGTTGTAGACGTGTTGTACCGCAGCACTGCTACACTATTGACCACTTACCGCTTAATATGAACAAAATAAGAATTGGAGAGAAAAATATCATGCCAATGTGGTAAAGTAAACACTTAAGTCGTTTAGTTGTTTAAATGATTTGGATTTGACATCAGACAAAATAAAAACTCAGATTCAAGAAATAGAGAATTGGTTCCACCTCTTTTAATAGATAATAGCTTTTGTACAATGAACATGTTGACGTGTTTGTTGAAATCCTCCTCAGACTCTGCAAGGAGCTCAATCACATACCGCTGCGCTGCGATGAAGTGGAAAAATCTGAAGAGGTAAAGCTAAGGACATACATCGAGGACCGTATGACCCAGGCTCTAGTCAGGTAAGCAAGTTCTGTCAACTCACCAGTTCAATTCAATTCCTCTATGAACCTTTCAATTGTTTTGCTATATTATATTTATACATCATGTTTGCACTATCTTGTTTTGATACTTTGCAGTGCAATGTGGATTTGTCTTGTTTTGATGCATCCTAAAGTATATTCACGGCTTCTTTAGTGCTACTTGACATCTAGCAGAAGCTATCAGTAATGCCAACATTGTCTGAAAGTCACTTGTAAACATATTTGGAAATAATTACTATTTGCTAAGTATAACTATTATTGCCTTTCTAATCCCTAATCCATTAGTGTAATTAGTACATAGGCATATAATCTTTGTTAAAAAATAAAGGGATAGACAGTTATTACTTTTTTACTTTGGAATAGGAATGGAACGGGAAATAAGTCAAAAATCGAGATTCGAGACAAGAACGGGAAATTTTAAAATTATGCTTTAAAATAATTTTAGATTAAAAATATATTGATTTCCAAACTAATACGGTAAGACTTGTAAAAGTTATAATTAGAGATGGGTAGAGATCCTGATTTGTGATATTTTAAGAGGAGTTGAAATGTGTACTGTAATTACTTCTTGATTGATATCTCTGTTCTTCCCAATTTCCGCAATAATGACTTGTCATTCAACTTTGGAATCCAGCGTTCAATGGTTGAGCTCTACTTGTATTGAAATTCAATTGTTTGCCCCTTCTCTAAATTTTACTTAATAAGGGCTCTAGGCTTACATTTTTCTTAAGTCTGGGACTTGTCATAATAACCTGGATGTATAGCCCATAGGGTCTCTATCATCTCTATAGGTAGTTTGTTATTCATTCTCTCTACAGACAAATTCTAGTGAACATTTTTTGAAAAACACCTTCATCTATTTGTTTACTTAATTTTTTTACTCTCATGTGTGCAATTTTCTTCAGGACATGTTGGAAGTGCAAGAGGAACTTCGTGAAAGAAGATGGTTGCAACAAGATGACTTGTTCTTGTGGGGCCAAGATGTGCTACATCTGCCGCAAACCTGTCGAAGACTACTCACACTTCAATGGACAAGGAGGGACTGAGTTTGAAAAGTAAGTATTTTGTGTTTGGTCATTTTTCCCCCTAGAGGTAAGCTCTGTTCTTTTGAAAATAAGTGACATGTTTGGATAAAAAGTTTTATAATCATAACAACCACATTTTTCAAGACTACAAATTGCTTTAAATAGCAAAGAAAATCTATTAATTATAATAAATGGGAATTTTACATTTAAAAAAACTTAGTTTTACTTAATCCTTTTAAACTATTTGTTTCAACTTTATCCCCTTTTCTGATATTTGGTCACCTCATAATTTAGAGTGTGAATTACATGGCTGAGAAACAAAAATGCTTCCACACATAACAAACTTATTCATAAAATAATAAATTTAACTATAAAAAAGGGATCTATAACGCAGGGCTGCTGTTTTCATGAATTATATCGGTTTTTGCTGATTTTAGAGGTATAAAACAGATCAAAGGAAGTAACTTCATGGATATTTTAGCTATTTTTTAGGCTAGCTTTAGGACTACAATTTTTCTTTTAACTATTGCAATATGGTTCTTAAACTATCCATTTTGACAGATCGATTCGTCAATTTTAGCCTTTAAAAATGAACATGCCCAGTCCAAATAAAGACATTTATATAACCCTTGCTCTACCTAGCCATGTCTGGTCCAAGTAGGTATAATAATCTTTAATATATGGACTTGGGTTCTAAGTAACCATGTTTGGTTCAAGCAAGGAAAGTATATTAACATTGTGAGGTTCAAATGAAATAACTAGAAAATTTATGTAAGGTCAGATCAATTCAAGCTTTTCAAGTTATCGAAATTAGTTTGACTATAGATTATTTCGATACTGGTACTGTTAAGAATCGAAGTACATTATAATGAAATATCGAGCGAGCTTGACATTAATAAGAAATTGTTTGCACACATTTTATTTTCATTCGTTTGCATATTATTATAAATGTTAAATTGATAATTACACAAGATGAACAAAAAAACACAAAGCTTCACCAGGAAGGTCATTATATCTAGAGAAGTACAGACCAGAATGGGGGAAAAAAATTTAAATGGTTAAAGAAAGGAAAAAATAACACATTGTCCATGTGCATGATATGTAAGTTTGATTTGAATATAGTCAACAGAGGAATAAAGGATCCAGACATCATGAAAAAACTAACTATCACAAAAGGAACCAGTGCATTGTAGAATAAAATCTTCCTTTGCAAATTTTGTAATCAAACAAAATAATAGTGTGATTGATGCAAAACTACTATGACCAAATTTTTTTGTGTGAAAATAACTTACCAGTGAAATTAAGTGTTAATTTTACCAAGTTAGTCCTTAAAATGTTTCCGAACAGTGACATTGCCAAGAACTTTCATTGTTCCTCTACCAAAACAAGTCAAATTATTGCTCACTCTTTCAGCTCATCTATTCGAGAAAATGTTATTAGTTCAATGAAAACATCACTCTTCACCCTAATGATTGATGAATCAACCGATATAAGTGTAACCAGGCAAATGGTTATTATGTCTAGTTTTTTTATTGGTGAGAATGTAGAAACTAATTTGTACAAGGTGGTCGTATTTGGAGGAAATCTTTTCAACATTGTAAGCAGCGCATTTCAAGAGGATGGTATTTCTTGGAACAACTGCTTGAGTATGTCATCTGATAGAGCAAAGGCTATGGTGGGAGAGCTTAATTCTGTTTTATCCAGTCAGAAAACAACTAAAGAATTTGTGGTTCCTTCATTGATCTTGCCATACTGCTCACCTAGCAACATCCCATGCCTGCTATGAATTGCCTGATGTATGTGGACAACTTACAAGAGATGCGTACACGTTTTTAAAAACATCTGTAAAATGACAGGACGAATTTAAAGAAATCCAAAATATGCTTGTGGTTGAGAACCACAAAATCTTGCAGCCATGTTTTACAAGGTGGTTGACCATGCTACAGTGTGGTGAAAGCCTTCTGGAGCAGTGGCCTGCATTGACTGAGTATTTAAACTCTAAAATCGATAAGAAAGAAAGAAGCTTGGAGTCAGTCCAACTTATTAAAGACACCCTAAATTCTAATACTGCTAAATTGTATTTATATTTTCTTAAAAAAACTTTTTTACCACAATTCTGACTATAACCTGCACGGGTAGTAAATTGAGTGATGATGATGATGATGATGATGATGATGATGATAATAATAATAAAAAATATAATAATAATAATAATAAATAATAAATAATAATAAAATAATAATAATAATAAATTTACTACGATTCACTCAATTTAATGTGATATTTCAGGAGGAAAATCTATATATTCATAAACTTTATTCAGAAATGTGTTCACTTCTCTTCAAATTCATAGCAAGCTTTGTTCTATTTCCTGTTCGTCAAACTTGTGACATATCATCCATTGGTTTTGGATGAGAAAATCAATACAAAGATTCATCACTTTTCATAGACCATAAAACATACAAACTTATAGAAGAAGCAAGCATTCAAAATATCAACAAAAAGGATTTCTTTCATCATATCTGAAGATTTTATGAGATGGGAACAAAAGAATTATATCATTTCTTCATCTTGATGATGGAGTTTTAACAAATATTACGATTTTTAATCCAGATAATAAATCATCAGGAGATTGGCAAAAAGTGGAGAAACTGACAAATCAGTTTACAAATGTCATTCACTATAGTGAGAGAGACAGTCTTAATGCAGAGTTCTTTGCCTATACTCTTTAGAATCCACCCAACTCCTAGAACATTAACAGTTCTGACAATATTGACACGCATTGGTTCAAAGTGGCCCAACATGAGAAGAATGGCAAAACATGTTTTCATGTAAATTTTATTTTATAAAATAAAAAGATTTTGTTTAAATATTTGAGCTTAGATTTGGCTTTGGGAATATTTAATATAATTTGATTTGACTTAACATTGAACTGAATAAAATTAACTTTGGTGAAAACACTGTAATGTCTTACTCTGGGTAAGTAAAGTCTTTTATTGATCCTGCTCCCCGTGGGCAAGTTGTCAGGATGGCTTAAATGCGGAGAGGGATCTTCAGAGGGAATGTCGAAATAGTAGTCCTGTAGTTTTGCGAATTTATTGTAAAGTAAAGTACAAAATGTGATGTAGTTGGTTATGATAATTGGTTGTCTAAAAGGTTGTAGTTATTTATAATAATTGATTAAGTCTAAAATAATCACTAACTTAAGTCAGTCCTTCTGCTCAACAGTCCTTATGTATGTTTACATCGGTGGTCTAACTCTACATCAAATTGATCCTCAATTATACTCCCGCGATGTCCCCCAGTTCCTACTGAACTAATTTTAACCTTTCTTATAGTTTGAAAGTATCTCTTTATTTCAATTGCTTTGCTTGGTTTCAAGGCACTAATGTGCAAATTGGGCTGATAGTAATTACAGCTTTGTTATATTACTACGCACTTGTTTTGCATTTGGCTGGCTGACTTAGGCTTACAAAAGAAAGAAGAAGCACATGTCTGTTATATGACATTGATATTACCTAAATGTTACTAGACACTGATATTAAGCTAAATTAACTATGCTACGCACCAGAAAATACATCGATTGATGATTAAAGCTGTAGTGTTCTCAGATATTGCATAAGTCCTTCGTAAAGCAATTTCTTTAAAGAGCCTAAGAACTGTAGCACTCTTGAACATTTGTCCCTGTTGTGAGACAAATTATGTGTGTATCTTAGGTGTCCACTGTTCAGCACCAATAACCAGCTCCATGTTGATGCAGTGAAGGAGGAAGCCATCAAGGCCAAGGAGGAAGTCCTGGGACAGAATCCCACAGTAGAACTAAAGCATGACCCCACAAAGAATCTGCCTAACTCTTCTGCTCAGGTATTGGCTCACCAAACTTCTCAAATTCTTAGTGGGGTTTGGGTGAACTATGAATTTAAATTCCCCTTAGGGAAAAAGTTTGTTGTTCCTGAACCAATAGTAAGGACAAAGCTGCTGTAATCTAAGAAATTTCACTGGAACCTGGGAAAATGTTTTTATTTAGCTCTTTTAACTAAAAACAACTTTTCAATTGTCAACTAAGGTGTTTGTCACTCTTGTGACAGACTGTACCACCAATGATGGGGAGATTGGTGTTCAAATTCTAGTTGGGTATACTGAGAGTTGGTTTTCTAAATGGCTTTTCACTTTCCTACACACATGCGGGTACACTTCCTCTAATTCCAACCTTTCTCATGTTTAATATATAGCCTAATTAGTAGGGGTCTGTGAGCTCAAGTTTTTTGATCCAAGTTGATCTCTACTGAGTTTCTTAAGAAGCCCCCAGCTGTTTAGCTTATTCATGCTTGGTTTAAATAAATATATAATTTTTAAATTTAATTGTGTATTTAAAATATGTGTTAAAATTAATAATCGTTCACTTGATATAAGACTTATTTAAAATGGCTTATTTTTATATCAATAAAAAAATAGAATAAATGGTAGGATAAAATTTTAAATACCCTGAGATAGTAACAAAAAAATTATCATTCATTTTAATGTTCATAAGGAAAGTTAAAAAAAAAAATTCATGAAAATATGTTTGGCTCTGGAAATTTAAAAAAAACCCATCATTCCCCGTCCGTCAAGGGTGGAGCTTAAATTTAATTTAAAAAAAATAAGTGTGCACCAAAATATTAGACTTGAAAAACTGGATAGATTAAAATTATACACATAGGCAAAGTCTCCTGATTCTTTACACTATAAAATTGTGATTTGATGAGAGGAGAGGGTAGAAACGCATGCTAAACAACAATAAAAAAAGAATTATCAGTCATCACTGGTATTTAACAGGTAATGCCGGGATCACGATCAACTTAGCGTTAACTTAACGTAAAGGATCTCCTCATGTGTATAAATGGAAGCGATCACGATGTGGTTAACTTAACGTTGACTTGCAGTTAACTTAATGGAAGAGATGTCCTGGGAGGTCTTTTACTTTAAGTGAACATTACTTGAAGGGTATCAAGTGATCTAACCAACCAATCATTATGCGAGTGATGTCAGTGACAGGGCTATTTAGTAATTCATTTGTTAGTATTATGACTAAGGTTCACTCTTTAGCATAAGTTCTAGTGATCAGACATTGAAACAAAATAATTAAACTAAAATAAGAAAGCTAAATTTATCAAAAAAGTTTACTAATAGATATTTATTATATCAATTGAAAATTGTAAACATTCACAGATCATCACTTTACAAATAGTACAAATCACAGATCATACTCGAGAATGCAGATGTTTGGCTCGAGTTGTCATCTTAAGTTACGTGAATCGTGATCACACATCGGTTTTCTTAAGTTAAAGTTAAGTTGATTGTGATCCCAGCATTAAATAAAGACAGAAATTTTAAATAGAGGAAGTAATTTCATAATAATGGAAATTGATATAAATAAAGAAAAATAACCTAATAAGAGTAAATTTAATGCAGAAAGACCACCTAGGGAAAGAGGGGAAATTGTGAGAAGAATCCAATGCACAAAGGTGACATCTTCTTCCTTTCTTCTGTCAGACTGTAAGTAAACAACGAATTGCTAAAAGAAAGATTTTGCTCCTCAGTCTTTATTAGAAAGTAAAACCAATAAAAAAAATTATGGGGTCTTAGTGCTCACTATTAACAGGCAACAGTTTGGCACAGAAATTTAAGTATTTATCATAATAAAAACAAAAACTTTGTCCACATAGTGACCACACAACCTTAAAAAAAGTACAATTGACAGTTTACAGCTTTCACTACAAAATCAAATCACCATCCAGTCACAGTGTCTAAATACCAATCATTTTGTGAATTAAACCAATGTTTTTCAATAAATAGGTAGACACTCAAAATGATGCTTTCATTCAGAATTTTACCAAAGAGAAACGCAACTAAGTCTTTTATATTTTCCCCCCCCATTTTAGTATATATATGTTATTGTTAAAGCGTACATTCTGATATTTCATAAAATAGCTAAAGATTTAATGAACTACCTGACTGGGTCAGTTAAAGTATATAAAACTGTATTTATTCGCTTCTAAGATGCACATTTTGTTCCCCTTTGAACGTCATTAAAAACGAAGTGCGTCTTATAATCGATGGTGTCCTCAAATCTCAGTTCTTTTTCGACCAATGCTCTCGATGGCTCAAAATACAATATATTATGGGATAGTGAAGCTAAAGATGGCTAAGAATGATCAGACTGTTACTGATTCAGAAGGGAGTGAGAATAACATAACTACACACTGATAAAAAAATATACTAATGTTGTTAGTAAAAATTCTATAATACAAGTATTTACTATAAATAGAGTATTTTAGCTTTTTAATTTTGTTTATTTTCTTAGAAACAAAGCTTTTTTCTTTTGGTGGTAGTAAAAAATTAAGGTTCATCTTACAATTATTGGTGTCTAAGAATCAAAGAAATATGGTAATGTTGTATTCCATAATTTAACTAGTTATTTAATAGAATAACCAACCCCACTGCTTTAATGATTAAAATTAAAATTTCCTTTAATCTTGTAACCATGCTGTAATACAACTTTCTAATACCTGAGTGTCTACCATCCAGGAAAATATCGGAAAACTGGAATTAGCCGGGTATTATTTGTTCTTTGGTCAGTCTAGTGACTAATACACAGTGCTCTCCACATTCTTTATTCTTTGGTTGGTCTAGTGACTAATACACAGTGCTCTCCACATTCTTTGTTCTTTGGTCGGTCTAGTGACTCATACACAGTGCTCTCCACATTATTTGTTCTTTGGTCGGTCTAGTGACTCATACACAGTGCTCTCCACATTATTTGTTCTTTGGTCGGTCTAGTGACTCATTCCAATGAGAAAACTATGCCATTTATAGGAAAGCAAAAAGGTTAAAATATCCAGCCAACATAATTTTTGGTGGTTTTTATCAATGTCGAGTGACCACTTTGAACCCTAGTGTTTCAACTTTTGGTTTTCTCAAAATCACCATGTTATACAATACGTGGTAACCAATTTAGGACTTTTTGCAATTGTTTACTTCCTTTTTCATCCTTCATTGAAAAAAAGTAAAGCTGTCTGGCCCACAGTGGATTTGAGGGGTTGAGCGAATAGGGACCTTCACAATGAACTCATAACAGACTTTGATAATAAATAAACACAGGCACAAGTACAACCACTTGCAAGAGGGAGGTGTTGAGAGAAAGGTAAGAGTCCCAGCAATGGTTTTTACTGCTGTCAAAAAAACCTTCCAAACTTGCAGAGTTAATTTGGTGTTTGTGGGGTCGGCTTGGATCTGATATGAAGGTTCGAAGCGTTCTGACTGGATACAGTTAAATCTCATATTTTAAAATAATTTTGACGAATCTCAATAGACTTATTTTATATAATGGTGGTCCAAATACTTTTACTTTGACAAACACAGTTAAAACTTTGATCAAATCAGATTTTTAGCACCATACATCACTTAAATTGGTTTTTTTTTAAACTGTGGTGTTTACAGCTAAGCGCTTATTGGCTGGCGTCTTTGCGCCACACGTGTGTTTCAAAATAGATCCCAGCTTCCAGGTATAAATAAAATGAAATAAGGCTGGTGCTTTCATAAATGAAAAGTAAAAGTAATACATTTAGATGAAGCTATATTCTAACAATGGCTTTATAAGAATGAGAGAATACAATACTGAAAAGTTAAAGGTCTAAAAACTAAGTTAATGAGTTGAAATTTAGAATATATGTTGCTTACAACTTTGATCATAATGTGGGCTACTTATAACTAGCATAAAACCCCACCCTTTCATATAACTAAACATTTTAACTGAATAATTTAGTAATGATGAACACAGATTAAATTAGGCCTATTTGGTTAGATAGAAATAATATATAATAACTAATAAGTATTGTTTTATCAGTATACTGACATTGAAAATATAATTTCTATTAAACTCGAGGGGGGAGAATTTTGTAGAATGAAATATAAACTGTTAAAATGTTCTTGGATATTATAACTGCTGGGCACTTGCAAGCCTATTTATTACATGGACAATGAATTGAGGTGTTTTAAGAATATTATTAAATTACCAAAATAAACAATGGCAAACAAATGAATCACTCATTTTAGAAAGGACATTACTCCAAAATCCACATTTTTCAGGAGATAATTTTTTTTATACATTATTAGAATCAGTCAAGGAATTTATAATGCCACTATAAATAAGACTACAGCAACTGAGATGTTAGAACATATGTTTCTTTGGATAAGTATCTATTTTAGTACAAATCTATATAAAGTATGGAACAATGCCCATGGAAAAATGCCCCTTCGTAATTCAACATATGGAATAATGTCCTTTCAGCCTTTCTAATATGATCAAAGTTTTTTAGGTTTAGCCTAAAGCATGAAATCTTCCAAAGGAGTATACAACTAATATTTTCATTGCAGAATTTTGAAAAACTAATAAAAAAAGGCTTTTTCATCATTGTTATTTATGATTTAACAAAATAGTATTACATATTAGAGCTTATTATACACAACATTGTAACAATCATTAACCATCATTGTTACTCGATTTATAGTATACTGACTGAACGTTGAGGGATGCATATCATTAATAAAAACACTAAATAATAAGACATGTTATGCAATTAATTATTATAATATCAAACACATTTTTGCATCTCAAACACCATTGCTCCTCTCGTTTGCGTACACTAGCCACGTGAGTATTTCATCATAGAGATATCTGAACTCGTCAGGAATGTATGGCATTAGACAACAAATGTAATTCATTTTGTGTATATTAATAGGAACTTTGCCTGTATATGACTTTCCCACTGGAAGTTGAATGTGGGCTCCAGGAATCTGTAACTCGAAAGTATATGTATGTACTGAAAAGCTTTTACACCAGACTTTGTAGAACTGTGTTTGAAATACATGTAAGAGATGGGCTGGAAAGAAACCTTACCTTTCCCTGGTAGATCTCTGCCTCTAGATTCAGTTGATAAGCCTCCTTGCTTGTAGTATTTTGGCCACCAATTTGAAATTTATACATATCTTCTGTCTGAACTAGTTTCACAGTAAATTGACTGTCCTTTGCAGCATGAACTATTATTTCCAAATATTCTTTCACTGAATAAATGCGATCAAATCTTCTCACTTCACATTTAATCATAGCAAAGACTCTATCACAGCAATTGAAAGAGTGCCCTCTAACAAGAAAGAACTGCTTGAAAAGCTGAAATCTTTTAGTGTCCATCTATATCAGCACACAACCTAATCATGCATTGGTTTTTCTCCTGTCCCACGCATCCATCGGAAAACAAGCTTAGTTCTGTGACCCTTTTAGGGACGTTTTCCTTTATATGATCAAGTAGAAATTAACAAACAATATTAGCTCCTTTCTTAGCTATGCCTTCATAATATCATACATAGCAGAATGTTTTGTCTTCATATTATTAATACAAAATACATTTACCCACAGCTGCTACAATAGAACACATCTTGAATTGGAATAGCTGGAAGGTGTAAGTTATGCATAAAGTCAAAACAAAGACCTAGTACAGTGCTATTTGTCATATAATCATCTGTAGTTTGCTTAGTTGCAGAAAAAAATAACTTTTTGCTACGGTGCTGATGAACCATTAACTTTGCAATAGCTACTTGTTTAGCAGTGTCATTGAGTGAAAGGCTTTTAATCTTCATTTTTAATTCTTCGCATGATGCACATGTATCAACCTGGGGACGTCTGAAAGCAAAAGTGAAGTTCTCCCCAAAGTATTTAGCATAGTACTTGTAGCTGATTTTAGTTTCTGGGTTTTGCTGCATACAAATGTTGTGCATTATCTTTACTGATATTCTAGGATTTAGATACCTGTACTCCCGTTAAACATGCACAGGAAAGGAATCTAAATGATTGTGTATTAATTTCAGGCTATCAGGAGAAAAAGAGCGATTTTTGTTTCCAATTCTTCTCTTGTCTACAGGTGATTTTCCTTCACGTAGCAGGTACTGCAACTTTTGCACTTGTTTCTCAGTTATAGCAAATATGTTTAGATATTCTTCCTAAACATTGTTTATGGCACCTTTAACAAAAACAGATCTATATAATGTAGCCCATGTGCCTCTCATTAAACATTTATCATTATTAGGCAGAAAAAAGAGTTGTAAAACACATACCTGCAATACCTGCAAGATTCACAAATTTTCTTGGTGGCTACAACTTGACCTTAGTAATTCACATATTACCCTTCACTCATGCATGTTTTATGACATTGTACTTATAATGGTCAGTGTGCTTTACTCCTGTCATTCTTTTTGTGTTATCGGAAATCTCGGTACTTGTTGATGCCATTTCGTGCATTCCTGTCACCTAACTGCTTCACAAAGTAAACAAGAACAGATTGCAAAACAGTTACTTCAGAAATATCTTACTAGAAGCCGCTAGTGGTAATTCATTTTAGAAGAGGCTGGGAATAAAGGAATAAAGCCCTTTCTTAACTGCCATCTGAAATGGCAGTGCCATTACTCCCATATGGAAAGTTGGAATGAATCCCTTTCTATACAGAAACATGCGCCCAGGGCTCATACTCGGTCACTAAAAGTCCCCCTTTTTTTTAACTCTAGGTACCATAAGTCCCTAAAAATGAGTATATAAAATGTTTATGAAAAATTAATGTAAAGTTGCATGATTTTTAGTATACATTTTTAGGCAAGTTGAAGGAATTCTGGCCTGATTTATTTAAAAATTGGTAAGTCACTTGATCGATGAATGGAAGCTTAATAAAGCAGAAACGCTCATAGGAATTGATGACAACCTTGAAACATTTTGGAAATAAGTTTTTGAAGTACAGAATGTAATGAATCTCACAAAATACAAGAAAGTAGCAAAAGTAGTTAAAGCTTGTTTTTCATAGCCACATGGTAATTCTGATGTTGAGAGAGACTTAATATCTGGACATGTGATCACACAGAAGACAGCTGCTATGAAAGAAAGAGCTTTGAATGCACAATTAAATGTCATAGACGCTTTGAAGTTTAATGGCAATAAACCTGCTTGTGTTCCAATCACAAGAGCTTATTGCCTATGGAAGAAATGCAAGAAATATTATCAGTACTTAGAGGAAACCAAGCTGGGAGAAAATAGACTTAAAGAAGATGAGAAGAGAGGAAGAGAAAGGGCAAAAGAAGAACCCTTAAGAGTAGAAAGTGAAGAAAATAAGAAGTCTTTTGATATAAAGATACATTTTTTTAAGAATAGAAAAAGTTCAGAAAAAGAGTGCAGCTGACAAACTTCTTGAGCAAACATAATCATGTTTACATCTAGGCTGAAAAGAAATGGCTTTGAAGAACTGCAGGTAGCTCATGGGCTATTGGAGGGATATAAAGTTTTAAAAATCGAAGAGAACAAGGCCAATAAAGAAACATACATACAAGCAAAGGCATTAGAAAAAAAAGCATCTTTTTTCAATAACTTCATTTTTAGAGAGGTCTGCAAAGAAAAAAAAATTAAACTAGTAAAAATACAAAATTTGTCTTTTTAATACATTACTTTTCTTTCTAATTTAATTAACTGTCAGCCTAAGTTCAATGTGATATGTAAATGATAGCTTTAGTTAAAGGTGATATGTATAATTTTAAGAAATACACATTAAAAAGAAATAAAGATTAGAGGTGTAAGAGTATTCAGTATATTTATATATTTTGACTATAAATAAAAATTAGCCATACCCCATCCAGGGTCAAATCAAAAGAACCAATTTTAGTCGTTTAATATGGCTAAAACATTAAATCATTTTAAAAGTAGAGTTCTGATTACTGAACCCTTCCTTCACCTCTGACAAGACATCTTGTGAATGTGAGGAAGGCCAGGCCTCCACCGTGGTTCGGATTCCACGTTAAACTGTAGGTCCTCCATCTCATCTCACAATCACCTTACCATTTCACATTAGTGTAAGTGCGTATAACCCGAACGGGTAGTAAGACGCGGTGCTAATAATAATAAAAGTAGAGTTAAAAGTTAAAATACAAGCTAAAACTAGAACTTAAAGAGCTAACATAATTTTTTTGTTTTACCTTAACCAGCTTAGAGGTAGGCTTTTTTTAAATATAAAAAACCCATTATTTTGAGTAACTTTTTGTTGTTCCTGTTGTTTTTATAAGGTCCCTTTTTTGGCCTGAAAGTACACTAAAATTTCTAAAATAGACCTCAATATGGAGTATGAGCTCTGTGCACCTATATTATATTAACCCAGATATGGCAATCCCATTTTTTGAAGATTTGGATATTTGGATTAAAGCCCTTTCTAAAACGAGCGATTCAAATATATTATAGATGAAATGGTCAATAGCTATGAGCTTAAATCCCTGACCATTTTACAAAATCCATATTTTGGATTTGTTTGACTTAACAAATATCACTGAATAGGTACTTGATTTTGGGCAAACATTCTTTGAAGATACATTTTTGAAAATTCGAAATAGTTTAAAAATGCCTCTAACAGTTTTGTTTAAAAAGTTTATCTGGGGAGTGTGTGGTATTTCAAATAACACTTCTTGTTTTCTGGGGTAAAAACTTGTTTATATGTATTTAGTATTTACTAAGACTGACTTTTCCAAAAACTTGAAATATTTTTAAAATGACTAATGATTTGGCTCCAAATGGGTATCTTCAGAGTGTTTGACATAACAAATTGCACTGTATACCTGTTTATCCAATAACATTTCATATAAATATAGTTTTAAAATGACCGATTTTTCCAAAATTGGTTATATTTTATAATTGGCTCTTATGATTTGGTTCCAAATTAGTATCTTGGGAGTATTTTATATGACAAATAGCACTGTTTACTTGTTTCTGGGGTAAAAATTTGCTTATGTCTATTTTAAAAAGGGCTCCAATGGTTTTGTTCAAATTGTGTAGCCCATCTGGTAACATTTTAAGCATATAAAGTAATTGTATTTATTAGTTTTTTGAATAAACATTCATTTAATAGTAATTCACTTGTGACTAATATTTGTGTGTATATATATATATATATATATATATATTTACTTTCTCATGTCAAGATAAATTAAACGTTGAAAGGAGGATAGAGGGGCAAGGCCTACAAACTTACCAGAAAATTATAGGCCTCAAAGCTTTTAATTAAGAGACAACAAAACACATAGTTATGTATATATAGTATTATATTTGGAAGAAAGTACAGGAAAGGTGGATAGAAACAAATAAAAGGGACGAACACAATATGGCTTTTACAATGGAAAGAAGAACACAATTCACACTTTACATAGCTGCCATTGGACAAAGAGGTAATGGTTGTCTCTTAAAGAAAATCGATCGTCACCGCCCAATCCCCTGACCTAGTTTTCATTCTTTCGGAACTCATCAGGGAGGAGTGTGAAACGTGCAACGCGACTTCCTAAAAGAGGAAACCAAAAAGACACAAAAGAGAGAAAATGGAAAATTGTAAAGAATGATAGGACACATATAAGGCATTCACGAGCTAAGTTTACCTGAATGACAGCTCAAAATGTTACTAGAAGTAATCCCTAATATATCACTGCACCAACAACTGACATCTATCACTTTGGATGACTGTAATGAAAACAGATGGTAATATATTAATGTGATAGCTAACCACAGTAATTTAGGCCAATATTATTTATATATTTATTTGAGGTCGGACACAAAGTTTATCTATAGTTTTATTACCCTTAAAAATATTAAAATCACTTTCACAAAAACTTCTAACGAGCATAGCCTCAAAATGGCGACTGACGAATTTTAAACCATATGATTGAACATAACGTTAAACAAGTTTTTTACAATAATGCGGACACGCAGTTGATGAAAATACTTTATTCAGTTAAATATTTCAAAATACGATAAAATAATCATAAAATCATGTATTGTATGTAAAAAAATGACAACAATTTTCTCTTTTCCAAGTAAATACAATGCCTGTATTAAAAGGTATTGATGAATGCACTATAATACACAAAATCAGTAACGTTCCAAAACGAAAAATAAGTACTTTTTATGATGTTTAAAATATTGTTTCGAGTTGGACAAAAAGAAATATTTAAAAAAATGAAATAGTATGAGAAAACTTAAGTTAATGTTATTTTTAATGTAATATATAACAGGTAATTAAAGATCATTATATTTATAACAAAGCTGTGATCTTTTACAAGTGTTGGCAACTCAAAACCTAAACATATGATTTTCGAACTGTCATCCAGGTAAAAACCTATTGTGAATGAAATATAGATATAGTATTGTATATATATTATTGTAAAAACTTTCAACCTTTTGATTATGATGGCTATTTTTTTTTTGTGCCCAAACTTGAAAAAAAATTGATTTTTCAATTCACTCTGTGTGTCCCTGGTCACGGATTCAAAATGACTATATAGATTTAGTTCATACTTAATTTCTAGAATTCATGGGGAGGGTTTTTTGATTTTGACAATAACTCTTAAATTAACGTTAGTTTCCTGATCATTGATATTTTTGAATTCCATATTTTTCAAAAATTGATCTAAAACTATTTTGTTTAAAATGGATATTCAGAAAGTTTTTGACCTCTCAAATAACACGTTGCTTTTAGGTGAAAATTCTTTAAAGGGTAGTTAACTGATAAGTTATTTTTGAAAATGACTAATGATTTGTTTAAAATATATATCTCGGGACTGTTTGACATGACTAAAAAAAACTGTATACTTGTGGGTTTTTTTTGTAGGAAAACTTGTTTAAGGGTAGTTTACTGATTACATTAAAAAAAATGATTACAGTAGAGTCTTGATAATCCGACATATCCTCATGACGTGGAATTTACATAGTTGTGCAGTATCCACATTCATGTTATTTTACCACCACTATCATTTCCTTGTCAGTGAGTGAGTGAGTCACATAGCTACATGGTTGTAGCTCTGCTCACCCACCTTCGTGGATGTTTGCAATGTACTCATTAATAATCTCATTGAGATTTGCATTTTCCCATTAATGTAATTTTACTGTGAGAGAAATATGACAATTGAAAAGATAATAAAAGTGTTCTTTTTAATTGAAGAAAAACTTCAAACCTTTAAAAAATTAATTACTAACAAACCTTGTTTCATACCTATTCTGCACTTCTCTTTATAGTAATTTGGATTTGTTTCTTTGCCCTTCCCCTCTTCCTTCACCTGTTTACGTATTTTCCGACATTTCGATAATCCGACCCCATGTCTGTCGCGTTTATATCGAATTATTGAGAGACTACTGTATTTAAAGAAAATGGGTTCTATCGATTTGGTTCAAAATTGGTATACGCCAAGTTTTTCACATTATAAGAATTATATTGAATAATTGAATCATATTGAATTAACTGTCAACTTGTCAACTACATATGTGTGCTCAATTAAGATCACACAATATGTAGCTGACAATTTCAGCATGTCTATCACAGACTTTGCGTTAAAATAAGAGTATAGCATGACCACGGACACAGGACAACTCCTTGATAACTCAATCGTTAGACCATTGGATTTTTAAACCAAAAGTCCCGGGTTCTATTCCTGTGTCCAGGTGTCATTTTTCAATTATAAATAGTATTATATGTATAAAACTTATTTATTTAATCATTATGTATGCAACTGTGCTTACATTATTAAACCTTAAAAAACATGTTTGCTGATAATTATTTTTAAAACAAAAGTCCCGGGTTCTATTCCTGTGACCAGGTGTCATTTTTCAATTATAAATAGTATTATATATATATATATAACTTATTTATTTAATCATTATGTATGCAACTGTGCTTACATTATTAAACCTTAAAAAAACATGTTTGCTGATAGCAATAAAATAATTATTTTTAAACCAAAAGTCCCGGGTTCTATTCCTGTGTCCAGGTGTCATTTTTCATTTATAAATAGAATTATATAGTTATATATATATATATATATATATATAACTTAGTTATTTAATCATTATGCATGCAACTGTGCTTACATTAATTAAACCTTTAAAAAAACACGTTTGCTGATAACAATAAAATAATTATTTTAATCCTGTTATAAATACAGATATTAAGAAAAGTATAATTTATTCAGCTAATAGCCTGAGTTATGACCCTGAGTAAGACCCTATTGGATATTTATATGATTTTTTTAAAATTTAATGAATTATGTTACATTACTTGGATTCCAGGCACACATAATAGGCCTGGCTTTTTTAGATCCCAAGCCTTGTGCTAGCGAAAGTGGCTGTTTATCAAAAATATATTTGTGTTCAAGCAATCAAATAAGATATTCAAATATAATAATTAGTAAGGAACAAGGACTACTTTCTGGTTGTTATTTCTATGTAATATTGGGTGCAGGTCAACTTTTTTATTTTGTCACCGTGTCGTTCTACCCGTTTATGTTATACGCATACATGATAATTACTTTAATGAAGTAGGGATGAGGAAGGAAGCATTTTATAGGTCATCTACCTGCATTTACATGAAGGGATTGTGGAAAACCATTTAGGGAATTCAATACTTGAAATGGTGGGGTGAAAGGTGGAGGCTTTTCATAATCCACTTTCTAAAAATTATTTACTTTTAACGTTGACTTTAAAATCAATGATTTGTTTAACGTGTGCACTCAAATTACTAAAAATATATTTAGTTTCTATCTAAGTCTTAAAATAGAGAAAGGGTTGATAAATATGTATTATTTAGTGTGCCACTGTAAATCTGTTCAAGCCTCCATTATGTTACATTAATTTAACAACACTGCAAATTTTCATTTATATTTCAAATTAATCAGAATTATGTAGTTTCATAACATGTCTTTCTTTGTGATTTGTGTGTTTTTAATGTGTCTAGTCATATGAAAAAGGAATATTTCCGAGAATTCAAAACAATGTGTAACTGTGGAAGTGTGAAGAAGTGGGAAGTGTAACTGTTTAAGAAGGAATGAAAAAATAACCCTTTTTCTATCTAGGCCTGGCCTAACTACCCTTTAGATTGGCTGCCTTCTCTATCAATTACTTTACATTATTGTAGTGTTTCTACACTGTCTTATTGAACAAAAATATGTAATAAATATAAAAAAAAGTTTGAGACTTATTACTTGACACAGTAAACATTGCATGCGGAAAGAATGTCAACTACTGAAGGGGGAGACCAATGGTAACGTCATCATTCAGTCGTTATCATTACATTCTGGTGTGTACACTCTGGTCAGCTTACTGAGGGGGACACATATGCTGGATAGTTTAGGACTTTCACTAGATTTGTGTAGAATGTTTAAAATTTATTTTTACCTCTTTTAACAAACATTATGGATACCTACTCAACTTTAAATAAAAGGTACGTAAAGTGTTTTTAAAATGGCTTCAAATAACCATGCTAAGCCAACTAATCACATTGAAGGACGCAAAATTATTGCAAATGTAATTGATTTTTTTGAGAGTGAAAAACTGTTGGGCGGGACATTATAAGCACCCTGTTGAAAGAGTCACAAAACGTGCAGCAGAAGCTACAGGAAAATCAGAGAGGTTCTGAATTGTTAAAAAGTATGTACCAACTTACTTAAAATAAATTATTAGCAGCAGTAAAAGACTAAATCAATTTTACTGGTAGCAAAGAAACATAGAGAAGCTTATTACAAAAAATGGGTTCAAGTTTAAAAGGTGTGATAATAGAAGACTAATTTTAATTAGAGAAAAACAAAATAGTTGCATGGAGGGCTAGATATTTAAGAAGAATGAGAGAAAATGTAAAATTAAGGGACCAAAAACATCCTGGGGCATTTATTATTTTCAAATCAAAATCAAAAAGTGGTGACTATCACAATGAGTTGAATTCCAATAAAATTTCCTCTAAGTGGTTGAAAGAAAAACTTATCCCCAACCTTTCTCAAAATAGCCTAATTGTAATGTAATTATTATCTTACTGTTCAAATAAATAAATAAGCCACCAACAATTGGACCACAAAAGGCTGAAATGCAGCCATGGTTGGACACAAACAGTATTATTGCATATGAGGAACAGACGGTGAAAAGTGAGCTCTTGGAGCTAGTCTGCTGCCGATGTAAGTCTCCCAAATTTTATATAGAAAATTTAGCCAAACAACATGGGCACAGTGTTATTAGGTTACCGTCTTCATACCATTGTAACCTTAATGCTATAGAATTGATTTGAAATATTGTGAAATCATGAGTCGTGGCCAATAATGTTGCTCAAAGCACTTTAGAAATAAAACATTTAACAGGAGAAGCAATCACTGAGAAGGATTGGCAACAGGCTTTATCACACATTGAGAAAGAAGAAACCAATTACTGGAAAAATGATGGTTTGATATAAGAAGAAATAGAACATATTTTGATTTCTTTTTGAGATTAAACAACAGTAGTATGTCGAGTATCTACAATAACAACATTGGCGGACAAATAACAGGTGTCGAGGAGTTAATTTAGTATTTAAGGTAAGTTAGAACTACTTATATATTCAACTTAAGTAGCAGAAGTCTCATATTAGCCAAGTATCACCACTTAGGTCCCATTCAGTACTGACTATACTAGAGCGCTATGGGTATCTCCTCTCACCCCTTTGCATGTCATACTCTAGAGTGATTGCAGCGTGAGATGCAATGTTTTTTGTGGTGAGTAGAAGGGCCGAGATTACGAAGCTCGTTCCAGTGACCGCATTTATCCCCCTACTTTACAAGGGAGAACGGTTGTATTTCTAGTTTTCGTTTTGTTCCTGTGATAAATTATAATTTTCCGACCATAAATTTTCTTAAGTCAAATTGTCATGTTTATACAGTTGTTTCACTTCTGAAAAAATAAATGATTCTATAAATATTTTGTGATGATTCTATATTCTTTTAATACAATTTCAAATCAAGAAACCAAATGAAATTTGACATCCCAAATATATACAAATATGTCCAAATATAAAGTTTTCTTCAGAAACATTGAAAGTAGAGTGGAATAGTAATAAATTGATAAACAGAGAACAAAATACTCAAGCCTGAACAGGAAAACACAAAAGACAACCACAAGATCCAAACTACGGTCACCAACCACAAGCCATAGTCCTAATTATATTCTACTCTTGTCTGCTGAAGAAGCTAACTAAAGTATCCAAGCTACAGCCATCAATCTCACTATCATCATTTATTGGTGCACAAGTTTCTAGCGTCAAAGTTGAGAAGCATCACAGTTCTGTCTGATAAAGCCTGCACCACTGCCTTAATATGACAAGTACAAGGTGGGTTTCAAAAGTAAGGGCTGATCAATCATAAAAAAATAAAATTAAGATTGTAAAAAAAAATCCTCAAATACTTTTGGTACCAGTACACCAATTTTTTTTAATGTCCTCTGCATATAAATTTGCCACTTGGGATTTTAGCCAGTTCAGCATTGTTGTTTTTAACTCCTCGTGCTCATCAAACTGTTGAGAATCAAGCCATTTCTTGAGCTGAAGGAAAAGGGGAAAATACCTTGGTGCAAGGGCCGAGCTGTACGGAGGGTGTTCAAAATGTTTCCGCTTGAATTGTTGAATTTTCTGCGTTGTGTGGATGCATATTGTTGTGAAGAAAAGAAGCTTTTGACGTCACCATTCCACATCATCTGTTCTAAACAGTACATCTGAATTTAGAAAACATTTTGCAATACACCTTGGATGGGATTGTCATTCCCGATTTCATAAAATTCACAATAAGGACACCTTTCTGGTCCTATTAAAGTGCAGGAATAATCTCGTGTGTTGACGAATTGGCTTGAATCTTTTGTTCTTTGGTAAAGTTGAGGGACACCACTGCAGGATTGTTGTTTTGACTCAACATTGAAGTAAGAATGCCATGTTTCATCAGCATTCATAATGTGGGACAAAAGTTTGTCTGCCTTTCTAATGCATTTACAGATGTCATTCTTTGTTGTTGTTTTTTTGCACATCAATAATAATTTTTAGCGCCCATTTGGTACACAACTTGTGATAGCTAAGTTTCTCAACAAGAACTTTGCACATTAATGTCAAGAAATTCCATTACAAGAGCACTAACCTTGAGGCAATGACTTTCTCAAATTTTGGAGCACACATGTTCAAGGAGGTTGTCCATCATGTGTGCACATTTGTGTATCCTTTCCTAAACTCGCGACACAATTGCCTCACCTTTCATTCATTTATTACTATAGGCCCATAAATTTCACACATTTCACTATGAATTTTGTAAGTAAGACGAGCTATTGCAGTCAATAGCTGCACAATTAATCACTTAAAGTTAATGCATGTCCGTGATTCCACCCACTGTGCCAATTGCCTGTTTTTAGTGTGGCCCCCTTTTTTGACCATGTCTCATAAATATCCAAATTGTGTGTTGTGGATATTTGTTATGTGTTTTTTTAAAGTAACATAGTGAGATCAAGATTGATACAGGGCCCACCATCCAAGTTTTTTTAATTTGAAGGGATGTATTTCACAACATATTGCAAGCTCAGGTTAGTTTATTTGTTGTAGCCAGTTCTTGTTTAGTTTTCTTTAAAACATGCTTTTGCATTGCATCGATGGCCATGCTGTGACATGACCAAACTAATGACTGAAAAATATACATACTTTGTATGCTACCAACAAAAAATTAGATAAACCAATAAAATGTTATGCCTAAAACACAAATTTGAGTAACATTTAAATTACCTTGCTCAACTTTATTACTCGGAGCGTGCATATCAAGACATGACACTATTTAGAGACACACTTGATTCACACGATAGATCACCTCCATTAATTTCAGGCAAGAAAATCAACTGAGATTGGGACAAAATAGTACAAATGAACTTGAACCTACTGCACTTTTGTTTTAACAGAAAAACTGTCACATTTGCTGAGCCAAGTATTTTAATGTTTTATGAACTTTTGCAAGACTTTGTCTTATAGTACTTTTTTTTAATAGAGCCATTTGATACCTTATTGTAAGCAAAGATGACATGGCAATTGAAGTGGGATAAGATTTAACATTTACTGTCATCTTTTGAAACTCAGAATGGCTGACATATTTGCTATTCATTTACTGAGGAATATTGCCTCACGAAATATCTTAATAAAAAGAGAGATGTTACATGTATTGATATATTTTTAATCAATGTGTTTTTGTTCATACATTTATCAGAGAGATGCTCTTCAACCCAATTTTAAATGTTTAATGCTGAATGCAATATAATTTTACCCTGATAAAACATCATGCGATTTTACTCTAATATAATTTGAAGTCAACTAAATAGTCAGTCATTTGTCTAAATTAAAGAAAAAGTTATTTTAGTAATAATTGTGTACAAATATTTTACTTGATGCACATATATAAGTAGAATCAAGTAAAGTCTTTATATTAAATGATGGCAGATCACTAATAACTTTCATCCCACTGATTAAATCGTCCCTTTAAAAGTCTGACTGAGATTCAAACATGGACACCTTGTCATCTTTATTCAAGCCACACCGTGGAGAATTAATGCTTGACAGTCCTAACCCAGAGTTTTTCTGTAGATTTGATAACAATTGATATAGATACATATTATGAGAGAATATGACGTGACATTATGCTGGCTAGGTTGAAGATGTCAGCGATAACGATGATGAGGAATATGACAGTGATAACTATGAGGAAGAAGATGACAGCGATAACAGTGAAGAAGAGCACACAGGGTTCGAATTTGGAGATGAAGATACCGGACTTATATTCAGTGATGGAGAGGACCACACCAGCGATTTTGAGCCATATTTTGACAGTGACGAATAAGAATAAATAAGTCACAGTCAACTGCCAAAAATAACTATACTAGGTAACCAACCAAATTTTCTTCGCTCACACAACCTACCTGACTTATTGTCTTGGATATGTGTAACCAGATACAAGGTTTGCTCACACTGTTATTGAATTGTGAACTGTTATTGATGCTTAATCAACAAAGAAGGAATCACAACTGCAGTGTGGTATTAAATATGTCGAAGGAACAAATTTTACAAACTTTGTTTTTATAGCTAATTATATTATATAGCAAAGAAGAAATACAAATGATTGTGTATATTTGTGTATGTAACTGAAGGTAAAAAAAATAAAATAAAACTATTTTTTTATATTTTATTCAATTAGTTGTTTTTCTAGCTATTAAGAAAATATACTTACTGTGGTCTGTTAAATTTAACCAGTTGCTAATTAATTTTAAATACAGTAATGTTATTTATCTTCCGCTCGTCAAATTGTTAACACCATTTTGCTTCAAAAATTTTTGTTTGTTAGCTGGTCTAGTTTTTTAAGGTAATTTGGTAATAACAGTCAATATTAGACTGTAAGTTAATTTGATAAATCTTTACTTAGAATCCTAAACATATAGTAGTCCTTTGAACTGTGTTTTTAAACCAAACCAAATTTGCGCATTTAACACAGATGGGATTTTAATTGTTCAATATCTCAGTAAATAAGTAAAAAATATGTGACCAGTTGACTATTACTTTTTGATTTGTCATTTAACGTCAAACTCTGTAAACAAAGTAAAGTACCAGCTGAGTTTTATAGGCGTATCAGTGAATTAGTTTATACCACAATTTTCAGTCTTCTTTGCAAAAATTACTAGAACCTTGCCTTAAAATTAGTTTCCACCCTGGGACCCTGATATTATTGAATTTAAATTACAGATTGTTCAAACAGGCTTTGAATACAAGTTAGCATTTCATTTTAAAGTATTTGTTTTCAAATTAAAAATTAATTATTGTATATTGAAAATTTTATTAGTACAGTAGTTATATTATAATTTTTAATCCATTGTATATAACCGAGGAAGTGTATTTGATAGTTTTTTTTATGTTTAGCAGTTTAATTCTTTTAAACAACTAATGGCTAAATGTAAATCAATAATTTAGTTGTATATTATTTCAATTAGCTTTTGATAAACTATTGTAATATATTTGAAAAACATTTTTGTTACTAGGCATTCAAATGCCAAATATTTTTCATATATGTAAATATGTATTTTAAGAAATCCTAGAGGTTTTATCCTCTTGTGCATTATTGTGATTACATTATGTTTCTATATTTAGCCAGTAGTTTCTCACAAAATGCCAAAACATATTGCAATTATTTAGCTGTAGTAAAAGGTTTCTATACCAAATACAAAAATAATTGACTAACAAGCTGTCAAAGCAAGTTTTACAGTAAATGAAAGTAATTATAATGCCAGGAAATAGACTCAAAACAAAACCACGAAAATTACAATGGTAAGCCCAGGGCGTCTACCATCCAGGGAAAACTGGAATTAGCCGGGAATTTGAAGTGATTGGGAATAAGTCGGGAATTTGGTAAATTAAAAAAAATCCGGGAAAATGTTGTCTTACTCAAAATATGAAATATAATAATCATTAAATCAGTAAATAATAATGTTATTCAAACTGTAGCTTTTTTGTTTGTAGCTGTGTAATATATTTTATAATTCCTAGTAAACAATGTTAATACAGATTTTTAGAAGAATGCTTATTTAAATTTTAAAACTTATAATTATTTATAAAAAAGATGCCCTAATAGAAAAATTAGTGGGTATGGTGGGGGGCGGGGGGTAGGGGGGTAGAAGGATGTGACATACTTTTTAGCCAAGAATATTAGGAAATGATCAGGGGAAAAGTCGGGGAATTTCATAGGTCAAGTTGGGTAGACATCATGTAAACTAAGTAAAAACCATTCAGAAACATAGATATACAAGGTAAGTCCACTATCATCTATTTTATTTTAGATATAATTTATATTTATATTTTGTCTTGGTGTGTAAAGCCAAATTATTGATGAATTAAAATCAATATTTTTCCTGCTATATTTGGCTCATGGCCATCCATCCCTAGCACTGACCACTCTAATCAAGATATTGGAACCATGTTAAAGTTCTGTATAGCCAATATATATAGCCACAAATTGTCCTGTGGTTGAGGACCCTAATAGAGGTATAAAATTATATAATTAACAATCCTTATACTACCTTAAATAGCTATCATTATGCTTACCTCTCAGCTATGTTAACATTTTATACAAATCAAATATAAGATGATGGCCGGGCTATTAATGAATTTGTCAGGTCATCACCTGTAACACCTTGCTATAGAATGCCCAGTTAACGGAGCCAGGATATAGATTTGTTTTATAAACCATGCATTAACATTTATGTTGCTGGAGCTAGGTGTATGTTAATAGCTCTTCTGCCCTAGAGTAAGCCGTGTTGTTAGAACTGTGTTTAAAAAGTGTGCATTAAATCCCTTTCTACAATTGCTTACTATTGCGAACATCTTTATTGTATATTAACAGCAACATTTTCATTGCACACAATTTGACATTAGCATAACATTAAGATTTATATAATCAAAACTAACACATAATAAAATTGAAAGGATAGGAATATTAACATATAAACCAAGTTTGAGGGAAAATACAATCAAACATTTTAGAAACAATAGCTGTAAAAAGGTTGCAAGAAAAGTAGGTAATATTGCAATTCCAAAGAATCGATAATGAAGCATGAAACAAAAATTAATTTGATAAAGTGATAATGATATATGAAGGAATAAATGAAGACTTTAATTTTACGATTTATTATAACTAAAGTTTGTTTTCAATGTGTCAGATGGCTGTCGAATCCAATTTTTTGTTTTGTGATGAAGGAAATGGTTGAGTACCTGAAATATATTCAAGCTGAGAATAACATAGTACCAAATGTAAACTAGAACTTCATGTACGTAACACATTAATCAAGAATCATTTCATTCTCCAAATAACATTTTTTACCAAGTGAAATATTGGTGAGTGTGCCCTGTTGAAGTGTAACATAGGAGACACTGACTTCGGAAATGTATTTATATAATTTATAATTTTAAAAGCAGATAATTCAATTTTTCGCTCTGGAAATTACCTTCCCTAAATAACTATTGTAACCTGTGACCCTATAAGCCCCATATAAGAACAAAAGGGGGGAGAGTTTTACTTAAACCTATTTTTTATTGAACAACCAAATTAATTAATACATCACTGAACAGATATCACAAAGTGAGTAGTGGAAAAGGATGGACCTTAGTCTGGCGATAAGGGGTACAACCCTATTTAATCACCTAACATGGCAGTCATAAATAAGGGAGCTACAACGTAAATTTCTAAAGATTTAAAAAAATTGGGCTAACTAGCAAGGTAAAAATGATGTATTTTAAATGCCCATAAAAGGTGGTCATAACTAAGCAAGAACAATGTAAAATTAACCCATGTCAACCTAGTGGCTTTAGACTAAACATAGAACGAACGAATTTCCCCCTGCCAAAATTGTGTCTCATATAATATTGAAATTTAATAGAACTTACACTACTGCCACCAAGTGGTCACAAAAAGATATGTTAATAGAGATCATGGTGGTGACCTAAGAATTACTAATACAAAGTAAATATATTAAGTTCTAAAAATATAATTTTGAAAGGTTTAACAAAATAATTATAATCCAAAAGAAAAATTAGAATAATGAAAATGCTAGCCTGCCACAGGCTGCGCTTAGCTTACCTTAGCTAGTTGACTATGGTATCAAGAGTAAACCAAACAGGCCAATTTATAGTTATTGAATGCTATCGCGTGACCCCGGAGATGGGATAGAGGGGAAACCAAAAGGTGGGTAGAGTTGAGGGGAACATGGTGCAATCGTAGAACCCATGGAACATTCGGCGCTTACCCAGAAAGCTCTAGATGTCGACGGGTCTCAATGTTTGACCTATTACCACGATCTCGAAACATCTTGTTGTAGAGTCCCATGACATCATCTAGTATGAAGAGCCACACTAGTTTCACACGACCCTCGTTTCTTTTTATCAGGAACCTTAGAATTGATAGTATGGGTCAAGATTCGTCTGGTGTTTTGATGTAAGTACACTATACAATTATTTATGTAGCATATTTATATATACTACACTATGTAAATCTGTGTTTGGTATCTAAGATGAAACCTTCAAACACTAGATACATTCAGGTTGCTTCATGAAATAAGTTAATGAAATAACAAGACTATTCTTTATTTGTCCCACAGAATAGGTTAGCTATACATTTATGTAGTAATTACGCTATTAATCTTAGGCATTAGGAAGGCTATATTTATAGGAAGTGTGCCTGTATTTGCATGGAGGGAAAGTGGAAAGCCATTTTGGAAAAACCACCCTCAGTACATTCGACCGAGATTCGAGACTCAATCACTCTGTAATCAGCAGTCTGGTCTACTGCGATAGTAGTGCGTTAGATTGCAGTACATGACCACCAAAGCAGGTAACATAAAAGTTAAAAACAAAGAACATTCCTCATATTTAACATAACAATCAAACCTTTTCATTTAATTTTTGGTTGGAAGTCTATTACTGCCCTTGTTATGTATATTGTAACATGTGAGCAAATTTTGGAAACAAAGGTTATCATCATTATCATCATAAATTATTTCCAGCCTGTGGCCGGGTCAGTTTTGTAAAATGCCTCCATATTCCTCTATCCTTCCACCACTCTTCCTCCTTTAATTTCTTCCATTCTTCTCTTCTCACTTGAGCACTCTCTGTTATCTGCTCCTCCCATCTCTTTCTTGCCCTCCCTTGTGGTCTTTTTCCAACATTTTCTTTGGCATCCTCTCTTTATATCCTCATTACATGCCCATACCATTTCAGTCTTGCTTCCTCTACTATCTCGTGTAATTCCTGCACCCCAACTCTTCCCCAGATAATTTCATTCCTAATCTTGATTCTCTTTGGGACAGCTAACGTGCTCCTCACAAACTTCATTCCCAAGGCCTCTACTTTCCTAGTCTCTCTTACATTCAATGTCCATGTTTCTGCTGCACATATGACGATGGGTACGAGGTACACCCTGTACACCACTTCCTTACACTTCAAGGGCACTTCTCTCTCCATAGCAGGTCTCTTACACACCTATAGAACAACTCTCCCTGCTGTCCTCTTCTCATTAGATACTCTACTTCCACCTCGCTCCTCACTCATGCTTCCAATATATTTTACGTTCTGTACTTTTCTTAGCTATACTCCATCCAACTTTATAGCCTTACTAAGCCTTATCCTCTTCCTGGTTATTACTATCACTTCACACTTTGCCATGCTAAATTTCATTTCACACTCTTTACTTCCTTATTACATTCATTTAGTTGTTCCTGTACTTCCTCTTCTTTCTCCTCCCATACTATCAAGTCATCAGCAAACATCATGGCTTTCATTAGGCTTGTTTTCGCAATAAAGTTTTTTTGACCAAATGATTTTAACCAAGTTGAAACGGGAAAACAATTTTGGAGTTGTCATTCTTAAACAAAAATGGTGATGGAGTGAGATTTGATTCGCTATATAGTGGCTATAAGTGTTAAAATGTAATGGCACTGACATTTTATCCATATGGCTAATCGAGCAATGTATCAGATCTAACACATACACACCAAAATTCACTCTTGCTTTTATCCACTAAACTTCTTGAAGTCCATTTTCGGCCTACTTTATACAGTGAACAGTGGATTCATTTGTATAATGATGATTTTCAAAGTAATTTTCATTGTGTATATATTTATACAATGATTATGATTTTCATAGTCATTTTCAAAACTCTAGGAACAATTTTAACTATCTAAGTTTATTAGAAACTGTCTTTGATTCATTTAAGTTTTATCACTGTGGAGATGAACCCCTCGGTATATCAAGAAAACTTTTTAATACACTGTTACATGTGGTTTGGTTAGTTGGCTTATAGTAAATCATTCCCTATTTCATTTTATTCATAAATGAACATAAGTAATAAGAGGAAGTAATAGTTATAATGAATAATTGACACAAATACACATTATTTATTTAAAAAGATCTAAAAACTTTATTGAAAAGCACAGATTATGGTATTAAAACCTTATGTTATAGTTTTAAATGTAAGTTATAGACTCTACTTACTCTCATTTTTTATAATTAATATTTGATGTCCATCACCTGATCTAAGTAATCTTCCTTCACAACAAAACTATAGTCATGAAAATCTATAATTGAAGTTGTACTAGATTAAAATTGGCGCACAGAATCTCATCATAGGTCGTAACCATACTGTTTAGTCTGTTAAAGGAAAGTGTCACCAAACCGAGCTCTGGTATTGTCTCAGTATTTTAACATCGATACCAGGTCAACTGTGAAAACGCTGTGGTTGTAAACATCAATACCAGGTCAACTGCAAAAACACACCTATTCTTTCCTCCTGAGATTTCCTGCCCCTTTGTTCATGACCATTTCCACTACCATTACAAATAGTAAAAGCGAAAGGGCACTCCCCTGCTCCCTTGCTTCACTCAATTTTTTATTTGAAACCACTCCACTCTTCGACTCTCCATCTTAAAACAACTGTTAACCCAATTACATTTACATTTTGTAAAACTTTAATTTCTCCCACAGAGATTTTGAAGTGTGGCATCACCACAATCAAGCACAATAAAGACACATCCCTTTTTTTCTGTAGGTTCATCACACAATATTGTAGCAATGGCTCTCAAATTCTCCTTCATCACTGACCACCTACCTCAGTACCTCTTTCATTCAAGTATCAGTATTTAAGATTAATGATTTAACAACTCATTAAAATGCATTATCATCATAAAAACTTGATATTAAAGTTATTTCATGGCAGAAAAGTTAAAAATAAATGAATAAAAAAGTACTTTTTTATTATATTTTAAAACACAAAAGAACATGGTAAACTGGGTGACCTGGTGGTCTATGGGTAAGGTGTCAGACTTCTGTGCTGGGGATTCAGGGCTCAATCCTCAGTCCCGGCATGGATTTATCTGATTGCCAAACTCTTCCTTCACCTCCGACAAGACATGTATTAATCACAACTTGGGAATGTATGGAGTGCCAGGCCCCCACCGTGGTTTGAATCCCACATTAAACTGTAGGTCCTCCATTTTATTTCACAATAACCCTAACTTCACACATTAGCGTAAGTGCGTATAATCTGAATGGGTAGTGAGATGCGGTGCTATTAATAATCACAATAATAATAACATGGTAAAACACTAATCAACACCAAACCACATCTTTCAACACACAGGCGTCGATAATAAAATAATACAAGATGATGAACAAATATTATTAAGTGAATAATATTACACTATGTACCTGTTTAAGACCAGGGGACAAGAAACAATAACAGCATACTTATCTTTAGAATTAAAATAGTATTAGGACATTTCAAGAAAGTAAATAAATGAATACATTTTTTGCTCTCAATTTCAATGTGACTAAATGTGTTACAAATACAGATTTTCCATGGAAGATTTAGATAATTTCGCGGACCACCTTGAACCCAGCCTACGGACCACAGTTTGAGACCCACTGCCTTACAGCTGCTTTCAATTTTTCCTGTTCCTCCTCATTTAATCAAAGTACATAACCTTCCAGCAGTAGGCAAGTCTCCAGCGCCTTAAAAGTAAAGAAATGCAATATTATTGATATGAAAATCTAAAACCTACATGCTGGAACATAGTGTTAGGATCATTGTAACTTTATGACTACACTGTTAAATGTATAGGTTTGCAAATAGTGTTGATATACAGTACTTCTCCATTCACCCTCTACACTTCTGATGGCACAATTTTTCCAATTGAATGTTTGTATCCATGAATGCTCATGTAGTTGACAAAACAAACTTATCCTTCTCACTTTTTGCTTGCTTTGAAGCTGACACAACTTCAATTAGAAAATTTGTCTTCAAACAGTCGGTGATGATGGCATTTAGGATTATTTTCTGTGGGGTGTGCTGCACATTGCAGTATTTGCACATTAATATACTTTTAACCTTGCCGAAGATGTAAAGATGAAAAATTATTTTTATAAAATAAATACTATCATGACCATTTTTATCCATGCAAAGGCGTTGATTGATCAAATTTTATTTCTTGAATCCATTTATATAAAACAAATCTTTTGTTGACACTGGCATACGCATCTATACACAACTATAAACTCAAGAACAAATCATGCTGTGTGCTAGAAAAAAAATGAACAAAATTACATTAAATCTTTTGTTTCAAATAAACAGAACTGAATGTGAACACCAGAATATCCAGTCCACATCCAGTGTCCCTGATCCCCACCACACTTTCTGTCCGCAGATGTCTTTGTACATGCAAAAGTAACCTGTTGTATCTTTACACAACACATTGTTTCTTTAAGCTGCTGTAACGACTCATAGTGTCATGATTGTTACTATTATTATTATTTTCTTGTCAGACCACCTATATTCACATAAATTTCGTTAAATTGGAACAATGGGGGGGAAGAATGTTATGGGAGATGCTTTCGCAAGCATTTCAATTTAAAAAGAATTTATTGCAGGTTACCATAAACATTTATTTTATTTGCAAATTTTTTGTAATTATTTCTCATTCATGTTAAAACTTGATTTAATTTTTTATACCTTTAAAATTGTCTATATTTTATAAATATTTTGCGATTTTGTGCATAATGAAAATCCGGTGTTTATAGTCATAAGTTTTAAACATATATTTTGGTATCAAGGTATTCCTTTTCTTCTTTACTTGAGGAATTCCACCTTTTAGGAAATTTTTATGTGGCTGCATAATTTCTTGTGCATGGCCCCAAATAAATGATTTGTTATGAATAAGTAGGTATCCAAAAGTTGAGTATGAAAGGCCATGTGCTCTAATAGCGTAAGGGTATGTATAGTCGCATAACTTGTGGTCATTTGTTGCCTTGGCACAAACTTTACTGTGGCTCAAACCAGATTATCTTTTTTGTACAGTTTTCCTGCATTGTTCCTCTGTAAACTTGACCAAGGTGGTGATGAAGGAAGAATCACTTGGAGTCAGGTCAATAAAGGGGAGAATTTTATATTATCCAACTTCATATTTCCTAGAACTTTGCAACATGCTTTGGGTGTAGCCATTCTACTCAAGGGTAGATGATTTAAAAAAATGAGGTGTATAGTATGTTAATCATTGCCTTGAACTATTTTATATCCGGAACTATTATAAATTTAAAGTCCTTTTAAAAGAGGTTTTTCTTAATATAGGACTAACATTCACCCCACTGGCTCAGGAATTCAGTAGCTTTTGGCATCATGTGAATCTTAGAATCGATTGAATAATTAATTTCACTCTCAACAATGAATATGAACAGGTTTGAATTTAGTTGCATGGCTGTATTGTAGCTTTAAAATGTTAACAATGTCAACAAAGACTTTTTAATCCTCTTAATAATGCCTTTACTGTTTTGAGCATGATACGCCATAATATTGATATGGTGATGTTTATATTTAAAAAATGGCTAGTTTACAGTTTGGCCACTCATCAAAAAGACAGGGAGTCATGCTTACATTTATAGCATTGAAGAAAAACCTGCGAAAAGGGCCTGACCAAAACGGTCTACATAAATTATCCGCAAATTAATTTGGTATTAAATCTATAGAAAAATCACATTGCTTTAGCGTTATAGCATTAAAACAGCCATCAACATGTTTTGTCTAGTTAATCAAAAGGTGGTTGGCATTCTTACGTACATTGTCAATTTCAGATATGAAGACAATTGTTGACAGTTACAACATTTACTAAAACTATCTTAAATTTATTTACATGTCAAGTTATGTGATCTACAGCTGTCACCTTTGATGGATTGTATAAAATATTATAAAATACCACCATTGAAAAGGTTTGAAAAAAATATGTTTATTATTTAATAATAGTTTCTTATTAACAGCCCAATTATATTTTTTTTGTTGCTATTGTGAGGTGTAGTTAGTGGTTGTGGAACAGAGAGCATTGCCCTCTCTTTGGAATCAATTCACTAACCTCTGATTTTCTCGAATATGAAGCTGAAAGATGTCCAAGGGAATATCACTCTAAATAGCTACTAAAGGCATCTAATTAAAAAAAAAATCAGGCATGATCCTCACTTCTCCTCAAGTGGAATAATAATGTTCTGAACTAGACATTAACCCATTGAAGTAGACATACGGAACTGTTCTGTATGATAAGAAAATGGTTCATCTATCAACTTATGGAACTGTTTCGTTCACTTCAAAGACTACAGGTTTCATTTTTCCCCCCGCTAGCTCCAAAATGTATTATTTCATACCATTTTATTGTATAGCATGCTTTGACATCAAGTAGGTCATGAAATTATAATTTTGATAGTGAGCTTGTATATTAGTTGGTTTGTTTATAGGTTAGTTATATTTGGAATCAGTCTAAACAATCATTGACTATAATCACGGGAAAAGTGTTTGTCTAACAAAATAAGTTGAAGATTTATCAGTAATTATGGAATTAAGAAATTGATATAAGCGAGAAAAGTGATACAAATAGTTTTGTGTTATTATTATTAGCACCGCGTCTTACTACCCGTTTGGGTTATACGCACTTACGCTAATGTGTAATGGTAGGGTGATTGTGAGATGAAATGGAGGACCTACAGTTTAACGTGGAATCCGAACCACAGTGGAAGCCTGGCATTCCTCACATTCACAAGATGTCTTGTCAGAGGTGAAGGAAGGGTTTGGTGATCAGATAAATCTGTGCCGGGACCGAGGATTGAACCCCGGACCCCCAGCACAGAAGTCTGACACCTTACCCCTAGACCACCAGGTCACCGATAGTGTTGTGGATACTGTCACATATAATTCTTCAAGCAGCGAAGAAGATGCAATAGAGTTAGGCCAAAGTGATTGTATTACAAGCTTATCATACACTAATGAACATTTAAAGTGGTTTTGTGTCAATATGTGACATTTAAAAAATAATTAAATCAAATTTAAACCCGCCTCGGTGATGTAGTTGGCTAACGCGCTAGTTGTGTTGAGCTCGACTGCTGAGCACTGGGAGATCAAGGTTCAAATCTTGGTTTGGTGAACTGGGGTGGTTTTTCATAAATGGTTTTCCACTCTCTTTCTCTATCTCTATCCACGCAAATGCGGGTTCACTTCCTCTAATTCAACCTACCCAATACCTAATCCATAAGCGTAATTAGTACTTAAAGCGTACAACCCGAATGGGTAGTAAGACGTGGTGATAAACTATAATAATAAATAATAATTAAATTTAAAACAAATAATAGATTTAAATAAAAATAAAATCCAGAAAATATCTATTTTGAAACGTTGTAAAAATAGCTTATTTTTACGTGCATTTAATTCCTGCCACTATTTACAATTATATGAAAAATTATTACAACCTTAATGGGTTAGAAAAAAGTGTGGTGAGGATGTAGAGTAATTCCATTGCTGTGCTCTGAATTTTTATTTTAAGCAGAAAGGGCGGGATCCTACCAGTGGTGTCTTGGGGCAGTCTCTTCCGACAGGAGATATTAAAGATTTTTTTTCTCACAAAGACCCAGCTTGAAGTAATTTAAAGTGCTTTAACCCAGTCCCTGGCACATGTGTAGCTCAGTGATCTGCATAGGCTCTGCAGCCATTTTTATACTCAGATCCTCTTATGTCGCATATTTTCACTACTCACATTTTTTCATTTGTTACTTTATTTGTGGTCATAGTGGAGCGTTGAACTGGTAGCCCCACCTATTAGCTTCAATATGAAGTATTCAGACTGGCTAAAAGTACAATCGTTCATTGATAGATGGCATTACAATAACGTATTGCAATAAAATGTCGATTTACACCAGGGAATGTTCAGGCAAACAAAGACGTTTAATGCCCGCTCCAGGGAATGGGTTAAAACATACTTAGTGGTTAATGCTGTAGGGTGCTCTCCAATAATTCACTACCTTAGGCATTGGGTAGAAATCTTATTATTAATACTTGTTTAAATTCTAAAATATGTTTGCTTGTTCATCACAATTATTGCAAAACATTTTCATTCACAATCATTTGTTCTAAGTTTCACAACTGCAAAAAAAGCTTCTTTTTTTTTAAATCAGGAAAATGAAAATTTTTACCACTAAACTGAGATTTATGCTGGAATTTTATTCTGGAGTTTGGGGGACCAATCTAGCTTAATACTTTTTACAGTCATACAAATTAATGTGCGTATTGTATCAGTATTTCTTGTTGCTTAACTAAATTACATAATCTGGTCACTAAACCAGTGAGTGGAAAATAAAACCACCCTACCCGCCTCGGTGGCGTAGTTGGCTAACGTGCTAGTCATGTTGAGCTCGACTGCTGAGGACGGGGAGATTGAGGTTCGAATCTCGGTCGGGTGAACTGGGGGTGGTTTTTCCTAAATGGTTTTCCACTCTCCCTCCACGCAAATGTGGGTTCACTTCCTCTAATTCAACCTTCCCAAGTCCTAATCCATTAGAGTAATTAGTACTTAAAACATATAACCCGAACAGGTAGTAAGACGCGGTGCTAAAAAAAATCATCCTACAACTTGGGACTTTTAAAAAACATCACATAATATTATATCGTTTTTGCCTAGAAATAGGTAAATCTCTGGTCCAATCCTTAAGAGACTTTTTATGTGTTAAATAAGATTACACTACTTAACATTTTGGGCCAAAAATTGTTTTGCTCAAATTGGTTTAGGGTTCATTTTGAATTTTACTAATATTATTGGGCTATTACTTTACATACATACAAACAAACAAACAAACAATAATGTTATAATTTTGTTTATGTATTGGATTTATGATAAGGTCTCAAAATAATACCTTCATTCTTTTATTTTTTTTATCATCAAATTTCATTACCTTTTCAGACTATACACATATATTATAACTACAATAATGAAGTAGGGATGAGGAAGGAAGTATTTTAGAGGTTATTATCCATATTTGCCCGGAAGGAGAGTGGTAAACCATTTAAAAAATACCACCCTCATTAGGTCTGACCATGATTCAAACCTCGATTTCCATATCATCAACATCATTAGGACATTCTTAACATGAGATTGACACCTTAACCCATTCAGCTACTTAACTGGGTAATACCTTTATTAAAATAATACTTTTTATTTTGAATAGTTGGTTTAAAAAGGTGGTTTATTGTCGAACAATGTAACAGGTTCAGTTTCATGTTTGACTCTTGCACTACAGATTGATAATAGCACAAGTTGCACTTAAGATTGATAGTTTGCTGATTTATAATTGATACCTGTGTTAGAGTATATTATATTATATTCTTAAATACCACACATGCATTAATATAATTGTTTACTATCCATGATTTCAGACTAGACTTGAAAACCGTTATTTGGGATTTGGTGGTTTTCCTAACGTACTGCACAGGCTTGCTGAATTTCACCAAGAACGCATTGAAAACATGCGCCTACCTCAAATGCAAGCGCATCCTGTCATTGCGGTGGAACAGATGCCTTTAATGAATGAGCCTGCTCTTCCACATCAACATCACATGCATCACCATCTTCACCACCACCACCACCTACATCAGCTCACCCCTCAAAACCAGCGCCTGCCTCCTCATCAGGTACAGAATGGTGTCGCTCATAACCCACACCTGCCTCCTGGCACCCAGCCGCAATGTTGTGCCGTTAACAACCCCGATGCTCAGCTGCAATGTCCTTTTTACAATCCAAACCTGCCTCCCAACCCTAGGCCCCAGTGCCCGGCTGCTCACAACCCATATCTGCATACCAACCCTAGGCTCCAGCGCCCGGCTACTCGCAACCCATATCTGCACCCCAACCATCCAATCAACAACAACTTGCAGCACTATCATCATCACCCCTATGATCCTGTTAGGCGTTATAAGGCTAATGCAGTCAAGGCTAAGAAAGTCCCCAGGTCCTAATCTCGTGTGTGCATGTCGATTGAAGTCTGGCCTTCATAAAAATTGTGTATCATCAAATTGTTCTAGTTTCAAGAGGCTACTACATATAATCCTAGTGTTCAAATGTCTGAATTACAAGAATTTCTTCTGGAGACTAAATCATGAGCTCTGCGCTACTTGCAAGTTTCAGTACACTGTGTTTTCTAGGGAAAAGTTTTATTTTTATAAATAATATAGGTTTTACCTATGGTAAAAACAGAATTTTTTTAAAATTCCAATTCAAACATTATTGAAATGATCATATAATTTTTGTATAAACATGTGTGTTAACTGAAGTAGTGTCAAAAGTGCTCTTAATAGATTGTTTTACAGGCAAGTCCACTCTTAAAATATTCTCATGAAAATTACATTTTTTAAATGAAATAAAAAAAATTCACTTTAACATTTCTCTAATTTATTTGCTAGAAATTGAATCGCCAAACAAAAACAATAATATCACAGCATAGTTTAATGAGAATGAATAAACTTTCTAATTAAATTACTTAAGTATGGTTCACACCAAAAGCATTCAACATGCTGGAATGTTAACATACTTTAGAAAAATCTCTTGTTGGTCTATGTTGTCATGGGAAGACAGAGTTAGTTAGTAATAAAAATTAAAAAAAGTGAAAATGTTTACTTTATAGTACAAATGGTTGATTCTGTGATACAATTTTGGGCACTTAAAAAACTTAATAAGCCATGTGCACTTTAGACTCATCTTTAAGGAATCTTTCTCATGCAGATTACGCTTATAGTGAAAATTAACAGTTTAGCCAACCTTATTTCAACATTTCTTTAGTATTTAAAAAGCTAAAACTTCTACAAATAAATAAATAAAAAATAGTGGGGCCTACAAAAAAAATAGTGGGACTTACATTACAGTAGCTTAGCAGAAATTTAAATGCCTCGATAAAAATGTATTATAGCCATACTTATTTATTCATTTGAACTAAAATTGGTTCATGGGCCAACATATTTGGTGATGTGTTATTTTAAAGCCCAGGGCTAAAATATCTTGAATCTTAAAAAGAAAAGAAAATTATTGCAATTTAATGTAAATTAATCAAAATGTCCAAAAACAAAATAAAAGAAGGAAGATATTTTAAAAGCTGTAAATATAATAGGAGAACTAAATCAACACTACATATGATCTAAACATCAATTTTAGTTTAATAAATGGGTTCAATTTTAGTTTAATAAATGGGTTGAAGAGTTTCAATCTCAATCTGTTTGATCGAGAGGGTTTTTCCCATATTGTGGCTTTCCACTCTCATAAGTTCTGAATGCTGGTTTATTTCTCCTTAATCCTATAACCCTCTGAATTAATCTGTTGATAGCTCTTGCGCTGAACACATTTGATTAAATAATAAACACAACTCAGATAAAAATTACATTCAAAGTAAGTAGTTTTTATAAATATATCATTTCTTTTTGAAAAGGTAAAACCAATATGTTATAACATATCCCCATAAGGAAAACCTCTTTTTGCTATATGAGGTAATTGTATTCAATTTGGTGTATCCTAAGTATAGTTATTTGAATCTTTTATTTTCCATGATGGAATTCAGTAAGTATCAATACTTGGAAAATAAATATAATATGATTTTAATTGCCATCTTGCTCCCTGCACAATCTATCATAATTATTCATAGAACTATTTTAGGAACTATTAAAACAAACTTGTTTGTTTAAAAAAGTCAGTCAATTTTGAAAATTAACTTATTACACAAGTAAAATAAAAAAAGTTAAACCTTTACCAATCCGGTTACAATTAATCTGTATGTTAGATAAACCAAATCAAATTATTAATTATTAAAATTTCTATTCACAGTTGTATATTTTAAGAGACACAGCGTTTTGAAGGCAGATTAACAGCAGAGGTCTGTACAGATAAAATACAACATTTTCTTCAAAGCTGCATTATTACATTTAAAAAAAAACGTACAACCTTAGAGCTTTCTACCATAAATACATTTATCATTTTTACGGTTTAAAAGCTCAACAGTAAATTATTATTTTTTCAACAGCACCATCTATGTGGTTAAATTTTTCATTTATTTGTGTTCTAAATACTTTGATCTTTCAGGGCTTTCTTTTGCTCCACTAATCTGAATTATCACTTAATCTGGATGACCTCTCCTCCCACTTAATCCGGATTAGCGAGCATTTACTGTATCATATAATTTATATTAAATAACATTATAAAACATTATTTATTGGAGATAAAATCTGAGATTTGATATTTTGTTGAGTGAATTGATCATTTAAATTGAGCTTATGTTATATCTTATGGTTTTTGGCGACTCTTGAGGCTATTACACAATTAAATAACTTTAAACCCTTTGAATGGTCTAAGGGGTTAATCTCGTGTTAGACTGGCCTGCTGATGACTGGCAGGTTGGAGATTGAATCATGCTCGGGTATACTGAGGGTGGTTTTTCCTAAATGGTTTGCCACTCTTCTTCCACACAAATGCAAGTAGATTACTTTTAAAATGCTTCATCATCCCAACCCCATTAGAGTGTAGTTATCATATAAGTGAATAGCCTAAACAAGTAGTAAGAAGTGGCCGGATAAGAAAAAAACAACCTTTTATAGACATAAAATTTTTACTTTGACAAACTAATGTTTAGCCAAAATTCTTTGATAGTACTCTTCCAACATTATAAGTTTGCAAACACATAATTTTGAGGTGGAACTCACAATTGTGTCTTATCCCACTGTCTGGCACGCCTTGTAGTTGTTAGCAATCTTTTGACAACTCTATTTATGGTTCATACTTTGTAATGTTTTATTAAAACATTTGAAGAAATGAATAAAGCTGCCTCAATATTTGCATAAGTAGATTAACATTCACTCTAAACCTGATAAATACAAAATTGATTGAGTTGTAAAGAGACTTTTCAAATAACTATACTTAATCCCTATACTGTGAAGCACCAGAAATGTGGTTCTGTTATTATTTTCTTTATACACATATGTGAATTTTAAGTGTCACATGTTCTGGTGAAATAGTTTTGATTTAATATACCTAAGTAAGTTTATTAATCTCATTCACAATAACCTGTTCCAATTTCTTCACTATATGATTTAGATATTTTGATATATATTTTCATTTATTCCTTACATAGCTTTTGTTATAGCTTGTTTTTGTATTAAGCACTGTAAATTATAGTTAAAATAAATATCTATTTATGTAACTCTTCTTTTACTTAAAGGATGCATGTGTTTAACCTTTTAGATATAAACAATCTTAAATAAGACATTGATAGCTTAAAAGCAGGGAAAGTAACTTGAATAATTAGCTATACCAGTTATGATACCGGCTCTTTTAAACAGTAATATTAAAAAAAACTGTGCAGGCAAAAAATGGATCATAATTCTTGAAAATATAAACTGGTTCCCTACGAAGAAAAGTTGTAGCTCTATTTCGATTACCGAGTTGACATGATGGATTAGTTGCACATCTTCATAGGCTAAAAATGTATACCTCACCTCATTGCACTCTGTGCAAACTACCAGATATCATGAATGAAGAACACTTTCTTCAGTGCCGAGCAATAACCAAAATACAAGGAGACATACCAACATAGCTAATGAAATACTATTGGGACGCTAGACGGAGAATGGAAGAAATCTAAGCTCTGAAGCATTAGCAAACAACATTTGATTACTTGCTTTGGTGGCTGCAAGGTCTATCACACTGCTCTTGCAGTAGACTAGACTGCTGATGATAGGGAGATTGAAGTTCAAATCTTGGTCGAGTGTCCTAGGTTTTTTTTCCCCCAAATGTTTTTCCATTCTTCCTCCACACAAATGTAAGTACATTTCCTACAGATATAATCTTGATAATCCCTTAAACCATTAGCGTAATTAGTACACATGTGTATAACCCTAACAGATACACTTGGTGCTAAAAATATTCATGTGCATAATTATAATCATCTCCCAAGCTTCGACTTCCATATAGACTTAATTGTATAGCGTTGCTTTCTTCCATAACATTTTAAAGGTTAAAATTTATGTTTTAGAAAAAAGTTCCTATGCATTTTGATATCTCTTCCTTGGCAGTTTAGATTTTCAAAACAGTTAATGTGAGTGGAAGTAGTGTCCTTGTGGCATGGTCAAGGATAGTATTAGTAATAAGGCACACTCTTTGATCATTTACCAATTGTTTCATTACAGTTTTAGCAATGTGGCTACATGGGGAATTCAAACTAAGAATCTTTTTACTAAGAAGTCGATAATGATATTGAAATTCATTACTCAAATGATGTTTTATTTCCTATGAATTTTTAATTTTTTTAAATGTTTTAACTATAGATTTCCTATGTGGATACTAATTAATTTTTAACAGTCCTATTTGGAGAAGGCCGTTTTGGTCACCACTTTAAATAATAATCAGTAACATTTTGTTTGTGGGGTTGTCGATGATTATCTAACTGCATTGTTCAGTTGGGTCGTCTGTAACATTACAACAATAGGCTGAGTGTAAGCCCTAGGTAATGAGTCAGACGTAAGGGGACAAGGCTATAATAGATATTTCAACAAACTCTTTATTTGCAAGAATTTCATTTTTATTTAACAATAATCTTTATTGCTCATTTTACATTTAATGTATTTTCTCATATCACCCTTACATTTAACTGGCGAAGGAGTATTTTGACTCAAAATGATAATAAAAATAAGTCTGGCAGTGATACGTCATAAAATAACTTTTGACTGGAAAATATGACTCTTTAATTTATATAACATTCAAGGGAAATTCATTACTAGCACAGCAACACATCCTTAGACTATTTATTTATTCTTCCAGAATGTTCGGCAGTTTACATCTTAAAGTCCTGTTGCAGGTGCCTTTCAGTACAGTGTAAGACAAGTACAGTGAAGTATTGCAATAGCCAAAAACTAGCTTTATACTAGAGACTATATGAAGAGTAACACATAGAAAATAATTTTTTATATTATGATATAAAATAATTAAAAAGGGTGAGTAAAATTATAACTCTACCATTCATAATCCAATAATTATTATTTGTGCGTTAGCAATGATTTGTAATCGCCTATTATCATGTTGATTAATTATTTTGATTTAAAAAATGTATTCACACTTAGTAACACAATGCATGCATAAAATATTTTAAGAGTTTGACTTATTAAATATAGTGGACAGAGTACTAATGTTGATTAATTGTTATTGATTACAACTTTTGGACTCACATCACATATTTCTGTTCCAATACACCACCTTACTACTCAAACTGACTAATATGTCATAATTTTAAGCTGTGAGATATTTTATAAACTTTTATCTTTAAACCCAAACATCTTTTTAAGATAAAAAAATTCACAGACACATACTTTTTTTTAAACTTTTTATTTTAGCTTTTGTTGGTGGGAATGTCAGCAAACATTTATTTACCAACTGCATCTGAGTTCCTACTGTAAGTTGATTTTTAAATAAGATCCCCCATTGAGTACATTAATTGTTATTATAATTTTCAGCTTAGAGTTCCCAATTTTTGTTAATTATTAGTAACCATTTGGTGAAAATAATTGATGCAATAGCAATTCATTTATGTCGTCTATCAATATGGTTTTACTGAGTGGGTACATAACAAGTTATAACTAGGTTTAAGCAGTGTTGTGAAGTTTAAAAAAAAATTGAATCGAGTTTTGGGTCAGATAATACAGCTTAAAAAGAAAAAATTGACATTATGTTGACTTTTTGCATAAGTATTTAAAGCCTTTAAAAAATTAACAGTTATATAGGTGATCAAGGAACAATTTTAATAATTTTATTTACCCACATGCTTTAAAAGAAAGTAAACAAACGTAGAAAATCAATTAAACTCTAATATTTAAAATAAACTACATTAAATGATACTAATGTAATCTTTTCACAATAAAAGTAATGTGAATACGGCTGCAAAGGGAGGTAGACCCAAGCTTTGTCAACAATACTTTCTATTCCCTGCAAATCTGGAGTGCAGCTTTTCACTTATTACTGACCATCCCTGAGGTCGGTTTTTTAAAAGTCCAAACACTCCCTTAAATTTTGCTTTTATTTATGTGTACTCTCTCTAGATTCATTGTATAATTCATGCATTGGTGTTACTGTTAAGGGATATTTTCTTACACAATCAAATTAGCACTAGTTGAAATTTTTAACGCAAGCAATTTTTCTTTCTGCTCTTTTGACAACTAGATTGTATTCAACTCATCAACAGGATAAAAGTACTATAAAGTGTGAGGTGTGAAATATGTTTCAAACATGTAACATTTATCTCGTTAAGTACAATTCATATATATTTATGACAGAAATATGGCTATTAGAGATAGATAACCATTAGACAAAAGGTATGGAAGTGATCAAGCTAATATGAATACATTTGTTTAATAGTGTTAGACATATTTGGAAGAATGTACAGAAAAGGTGGATAGAAAACATATGAGGGAATTAATACAATATGGTATTTTACAACAAAAAGAACACAGTTCACATTTTACATTGCTGCCACTGGACAAAGAGGTTATGGTTGCCTTTTAAAGAAAATCGATTATTACAGCCCAATCCCTGGACCTAGGTTTCATTCTTTTGGGACTCATCAGGAGGAAGTGTGAAACGCACAACGCAACTTCCTAAAAGAGGGGGGGAAAAAAATGGTAAAGAATGATTGGGCAGCATATTACTTGTGATGGTGGGCATTCAAACTAAATGTAAGCTTTTTTAGTCTTGTATGCCTGTGATGAGGTCAAGGTTTGGATCCCAGCCAGGTATATTGAATATATTTCCTAAATGATTGTCTTTTCTTCCTCCATGCATATGCAAATAGTTTTCATCTAAATTCCAAGCTCCTCATCTTGGAGCCATTAGTATAGATAATGTGTGTATAGCCAGGATGTATAATAAGATGTACTGAATAAAAATAGGATGTTCATTAAGCTTTTAATGACTTTATATACTCACATTAAAAACAGTTTACTTTTCTCCTCGCAAAATATTTTAAAATATAAATGGGATTATTATCAGTATTAGTATTATCATTATTAATAGAATATAATTTTTAATAAATTATAATAATAACTATTACTATTAGATTATTATTAGTGGTGGTGGTTCTGTTTTACAGCACAGGGTGTTTACTGGGTCACGAAAGTCACTTAAAAAAAGAAAAGTCACAAATTTTTAATATTTTTATCATAAAGTCACGAAAATAATTTTAGTTTGAATTTCCCGACCATCGTAACAACATGAATGCTTCAAAGATAGCACTATCCACTCATTACACGTGATGGCACGCGCCAGTAGGAAGTTGCCTGATTGTTTTGTTTGTGATTCTAACAACAAGGTTAACTTTCGCCATCTTGTATTAAATATTAATTTGGCGTGCTACTTGTCTCGTGGGGTGTGTGAGTACATTATGCCGTGTGTGTGTCCACAAATAATGGTTTTCGAGTGAATGAATTGGAATTCAGGTTTTGTAGATGATACGAGAAAATACCAGGACATTTTCTACAGAAACCGGGCGTTCATCTGTGTTGTGGATCTGGATCAAGATGTTGGCGGCAATTATCAATTTTTTACACTTTCAGTGATCCGACTGCAATTTGAAGGCAGTGTAAAATGTATATTATAATTTCAAATTAACGTTGGCAGCAAATAGCAATAGTTTTCGCAGTGAAATATGGTGTATTTTTTTATAAAATATAAAATAATATTATTAGTGTTGATATTTAATCCTTGACGTAATTAATTTAATTTTAAAGACCATTCATTCAAAACAGTTGAAATTTACCAATTTTTAAAATGATTTTCGTTGTCTAATTAGCACATAAAATATTAGGCCTAAATTATTTTTTAATCCTGTGTTGCGGAAAAATCCATATTTTTTGGGGGCATTCAAAGATTTTATGTGTGAAGTTTAGGCTAATCTGTTAAAAGATGCCTGGTAAGTGTTCGTTCAAAAAGTTTTGGCTGACTGTTGAAGAAAATAAATACTCAAAGTGGTTGCGCCCTCTTGAAGATGACCAGTATAAGGCTTATTGTACATTTTATAAATCGAAATTTGATATAAGCTACAGTGGGTTGAATGGAGTGAAAATTCATGGAAAACGTAAGAAGCATTTGGAACTAGCCTCTGCCCTACTCCAAGGTGTTTTTTACTATAATATCTAGGCCCGATGTACAATATAATGTTCGGCCGTTTACCAAAGGAATTTTTTTTGCACCGTGTCTTACTGACCGTTTGGGCTATACGTCCCCGAAGGTATTTTTTGGTCAAGAAAAAGTCACCAAAAAGTCACGAACTTTTGTTCCTCTGAGTAGGCACCCTGCAGCGGGTCCATTCCTTTTGTCAGTTAACTTAGACCGCAAATGTGCCCTCCTCTTGCCTTCTTCATTTCCCAGAATTTTCTTTTATGGTGTGTTCAGCCCAGTAAATTTTTTTGAGTTGACTAAATTATTTCACCGTGACTTTATCACATTCATCTTTTAACCATTGATAAATAGAATAGCTTTATTTTGACAACTCAACATCAAAGCCACTCTCATTAGGCAAGTTTTCGCTATTGACTTGGCTACATATTGGTATTGAGTGTTTTCGTCTAAGTGGTTTTTACCAAGGTGAAGTACGAATCAACTTTCAGTTCTTTTTCTTAAACAAAATTGGTGACTGGGTTAGAGTAGATATAACACATGTTATATTAATTTATGTAAGTTACCTACATGTTCTGTAAATTGACGGAAAACAAAGTATTTAATATTATTCAGTTAGATTGGTGCTTATTTAGACTAGGCCTAATATTTACAAGTACTTATGTAAGGGTGAATAAGCCTAGATCATTTAATATTCTATTTATTTTATCCATAATTAATCCATTTTAAGTACCGACTTACTGTTCTATATTTCTATCTAGTAAATGCTGTTACATGCAACTGTTAAAATCCATTGACTAAAAAGTTATATTTGTTTGAATATAACATAAGAAGTCACATTGTTATGAAATTGGCACACAATTCTCAGCTCATTTGTTGATAACAGGCCATTTAGTTTGGTCAAGTAAAGCCATAGTCGGGTATCATCCTGGTCATAAACACATCAAGAGCGCGAAAATACTTTGTCGTAAACATTGATACCAGCTCAACCGCGAAAACATGATTTTTGAAATCTCGGGCATATACAAATTTATGGTGGCATGAATATTTGTCTCAATGTGTTGGAGTGTGTCTCAGTGGTAACACATAACTACAAGTCTGGAGGAACTTGGTTCAAATCAGGATTGTGCCAATAAGATTTGTGTTCTTTTATAGGTATATTCTGTTACACTCATGTGGCTAGGTTTATGTAGGTGGTATGAGTGTAGGCCTTATGTTTTGATCAAAATTAAGAACATTTTACGACTACTTCTGCTAAACAGATCAAATATTGATTTCCATGAAGATAGTTTGCGTTATCTAAATGTGTGTAAAACAATCATAAAAAAATTCATTGAATTTAGGACATTCTTGTATTCAATGAATTAAGTTTGTGTAGTGTGTTGGTTTATTTATAATCATCTATTAGAATCATTCTTCAAATTTCAAAATATTGCACCACAACAAAAAAAACACAAAGATGATGCTCTTTTTGCATGTCATGTGCCAAACACCAATTGCAATTCATTTATTATGAGGGATAATTTATCTTTGTGAGAGATTTAAAAATAAATACCCAATAGAAGCCATAAAATCTCTATTTCCTAACCGCTAGCAAAATTACATGTTTAAATAAGGAACACAAGACCACTATAATATAGGCAATTTATATTATTGCTTACTTAATTATTTTCATTCATGTTTTCAGTCTGAACATAAGGGCCCCGGCGAGTAAGACATCCAATCCGCCCACTGAAAGGTACCCATTTCCCCAACATAATTCCTCTTCTTGGACCTCATAGTTGGCATAATCTTGTTGACGTTGGACTCAATCCACATCAGAACCATCTGCCGGACCATCAGCCTCACCCTGTTCTTGCTGGATTTGACCTGCGACCCGACATTAAAATGTGTTATCCTTTCGCAACCAGACCCAAACTGCAGCACGAATATCTGCCAGACTAGTCCTGTTGTTGCTGGACCCGATATGCAGCCTGGCCATATGTGTTATCCTGTTGCCACCGGACCAAGCCCGAAGCTCGACTGCTGCCAAGCTGATGTTTCATCAGGTGGTCGATGCTTGTGCCTACTGCCTACTGTTTACATTTAATTTTATTTGTGTATCTGTGCTGTGTATCATGCAATCTCTATAGTAAGCTATGTACAATATATATTTATTGGTCATAAATCTTGCATACATTATTGTATAGTGCAATAATCAGATTGTATTAGTTTGTATTCAAAGTATATAGGTTCATATTGATTAAAATGTGTTCAAGAAGTGTGATTAAAAATAATATTTTTCTAAATAATGGACACTTCATAATGACAGACATATTTTTACTCCTTGAAGATGTCCGCTATTAGGAGATTTGATTGTATTTTATACAATCTTTGAAAATGTTCTTTTTTAAATCAAACCAAGGCTGTTTTATTACCCTAAGAGTGTTGGATCTTGATTTTTTTAATTCGATTTAAAAAATTGTCAAGCATTCTACTTAAGATAGCTATTTTTATATGTATTTGATTTTCAATAATGTCCACAATTTTAAGTTGGAGGAAACATAAAAACAAAATTAAAAATTTGTTTTTGAAAGTGTATAAGAATGTGTATTTTCATTACTGTAAAATCTCGAATATAATGTGCACCGATCTATAATGCATATCCTTGATTTAGCTTGCAAGTTTCTGGCAAAATGGAAACTTTTATATGATACAAACCCATAACTTTTAAAGAATTTATTTTGAATTGTATAAAACATGTTTTAGTAACACTTGAATTAATTTTTTTTAATGCATACAGTAACACCTATATACTACTGGAAAATCCTTAGAAACACTTGTATTAACTGTCACTAATAAGAAACTCATATAGTGCTGTCTACTCACTCACATTATTAGTGGTGCTGTCATAATAAATATCACCATTTTCATCTAATGGCACCCGGGAGACTTGAGCTGCAGCTACTGACCTTATAGTAAAAATACAAAATACTATTGACAAGGGAAACTCGAGAATGGGTTTGTTTATTTACCTGACCAAGGCCTTTGATACAGTTGATCACAGGATATTAAATGATAAATTGAAGTGTATTCAAGTAAAAAAAATCGCCATTAAAATGGTTCAAAAATTACTTAAGTTATAGATGCCAAACAGTTCTGATAAAAAACGAGCAAGTCTCAAAATTTTTCAGTGACTATAAACAAATAATGTGTGGAGTTCCTCAAGGTTCAAACCTCGGACCCATTCTTTTCTTAGTTTATATAAATAATTTACACAAAAGTAATTTGAATGGACGCATTCAGCTTTTTGCAGAAGGCACTTGCTTATATTATGAAAACATTAATTTAAATGTTCTACTAAATAATGTTCAATCTGACATCCCTCCATTGCTAGACTGAATTCATAACAATAAACACTCTATTAATTTAAAAAAAACAACTAAACTTATCCTATTCTACAAACCTAGCCACAGAAGAATAATAAAAAAGAAAATAATCATGGAAAATGAGATACGGGAATATGTACTCTATTACTTATCTGGGCCTAACTATTGACAAACACCTCTTATGGGACAGTCACATATATAATATAACAAAAAAACTAATTCCTATTGCAGGAGCATTAAGCTGATGTGTCTATGCATTAATTAATCCAGTAAAAAGAACTATTTATTTTTCTTTAGTACACTAATATCTAATATATGAGTAATATTTGTGGTTTTGCAACCAAATCGAGGCTTAAAAGATTATCTACACTCCAAAATAGAATTATTAGATCACTATATCAATTACCTGTTAGAGAATATAGACCTACTGAAATTTATAAATATCTGGATTTAATGCCTCTCGATAAACTGATTATCTACCAAATAGGCATTCTTGCTTACAAAATAAATAAAAATAAACTTAAAAGTACTTACAAATTAGAATTCCCTCAGTCAGGTCATCATACTAGAGGCTCACTTAAAATATATCATGAATCTTTTAACACTGTAAACTATTGAACAAATTTAACTTTAAATAAAATGACTGATATATCATGCAATTCCAACAGATATCTTGGCTTACTTGAACTGACAAATTTTAAAAAACATAACAAATTTTTTCTTCGCCAGTGAACATCTTTAAACCCAACATACCAAAATTATGTAAAGTTTTTGACCACCTCTCCTTCTTTTATGATTAAAATAGGTCTACAATTCTGTAAAACACTTCACTTAAGTCTCATCCTATCTGCATTAGCCCCATGGCTTCTTTGGTGCTGACTGAAAGCTCACAGCTGACAGCTTTAAAAAGTTGCCAGACCAAATTACTTATCTCTACGCCAAACCAGATGATCTGCAAAAACATATGTTTATCAGCTGTCACTTCTGACAGTCAAAACTTAGGTATGTACATGCATGGCATGCTTGTTCAAGTTACGTAAGAGTCTAGTGAGAACAGTTGAATACTGAAGAGAACATGCCAACATGGGCCTGGCTTAGTCTTGTACACATCATTTATCAAAGCCTCTGCGCTACTTCCCCAATGGCGCCATGAGCTTGGGGCAAATTCAAAGAAGCTCGGATCGGCAAGAGTTTTGTTTGAAGATTTTCGTCCAGCAATATTAAATTCCATAATTTTAATAAAAATTAGAAAGAGTTATTTTGATTTTAATATTTACCTTGTTTAATAGCTTATTATATATTATAACTTATAATTGATTGGATGTATTATGTGCTTTTTTTGGGTGTGAGGGTATGTGCCCTAATGCTCTTTATGTCAAGCCGCCACTGTTATTTATGTATAGTACTCAACTCGAAGGTTTGTTAGATCTGCAACAGCTACACTGTCAGCTGTTAAAGAAACCCTAGGCAGTTGTGAAGGGGCGAACTAGGCAAATGAGTAAAGTTGCTCCCGGTTGCATGCAGCATTTAATCCTGGATTTGTAAAATAGTGTATTCACTGCCACTTCATCATGTAATGATTTTCTTTATAGTGTATGCTTTTAATTTTGTATGTTTAGCATAGGGTTATAGACTTAAACTTAGCAAAATAGCTAACTATGTACATTGTACACATTTATATTTGTTGAAAGCATTTTTATACATTGTAAAATACATTAGAACAAGTGTTTCAAATTCAATAAAATATGGCTTATTTTATAAAAACCAGAAACTTCTTTGCAGAGTTTTTTTTTCTTTCAATACGTTCAAATATCATATATTTAATATAATACTGAAATTATATGAGAAGATACCTAGTGAGAACATTTCTAAAACAATTTTAAGAATTTAAGGAGGGGCTTATTTTCATATTAATTTTGTGTTACTTTTATTAATTTTTTTTTATTGCACACATCTATCAATAAGAACTATTACACTGCTCCTCTAATAAGGGATACAAGCGTCAGTATTGTCTTATCTTATTTTTTGGGGATGAGGCCGCTGTCCGAATTTCGTATAGGTATACTGAGATCAGGCTTTTCCTAAATAGTTTAAATCACTATCCACATAAATGCAGGTACACTTCCTCCAACTTCTACCTTGCTGATATCGACCTTGACAGTAGGGCCTATAAATATATGAATAACTTGTAGGAGCAAAATATGTGTAGAAAGATTACTAAATATAACTAATTTATATGATATACATATTAAAATATAAAGCATTTTTGTTTTACTACGTTGGCTTCAACTTTACTGTAAGAGATGTGTTCATCCGGGGCAGGGGGGAACTACTCGAAATAACTTTTAAAACAGTTAAATTCAACCCCTTAACATACTTTGCCGAACAGTACTCGTCATAGAACGATATGCAACACCAATACAATGCCGAGCAAGGCTCTCATTTGGTGTTCTTGCTTATGCCACATAGACGACTGGAGCGGTATGAATAAAACTTGCCTCTTATATTCAATTCAACTTAAGATTTTTTTTTCTATGATTATTAGGTGCGTGCTTTAGCTGCAGTGAAGATATAAAATGGCTTTAATTTGTAGATTATTTGTTCGTGAAGTTTTGAGGGCCTCAATGCCACTATGTTAGGGTTTACCAGTGTCCTAAAGTCATATGAATCTTATATAGAAGGTGTGTATAGTTATAAAAATGTTAGTGAATGAATAAAATACCAATAATTTTTTTGTGAAAAGTAGGGGCTGGGGGATATAAAGCCCCCAAAGTTAAATTCTTTAATAAAACAACTATTTATTAGAAGTGTATCCATCTCAAACAATTTTACTGAAGAAATCCCATCTCTATAATTTGTAGATGAGTTGTACCTGGGGGGAGGGGGGGCATAAGCCCCCCAACATTTAGATTTTCCCAGACACCACTTTTCTATGGAAATTTTTTTCATACCTAACAATTTTGGTGAAGAAATCCCATCTCCATCATTTTTAGATGAGTAGCTCTGCCTGGGGGCATAAGCCTCTTAAAAGTCAAATTTTCTCAGACAACACTTTTCTAATGAAAGTATATCCATCCCAAACGATTTTAGTTAAGTCATGGGTGTATCCAGTAAGGCCCCGCCCCCTCCCCAACTTAAATCCTGCATACGCCACTGAGTGAAGCAATTACATTTCCATTTATTTTAGATGAGTAGTGCATGGGGGAGGGGGG
>CABEEJ010000962.1:43075-78838 GCA_901482245.1 Timema douglasi | reverse complement strand
TTTATGGGAAAAGGAGATAATGAACGACTGACAGGAAATAACTCAATATTTTTAGGTTGAACATTGACGTTTATATTAAAGTTATTGTCTAGAGTCAGTCATTGTGTTTTTTGGCTTAACCAAGTTTTTAGCGAAGCTTTTCGCCTATACGTACTGCGACCTCCCTAAGAGGCCATGACGCAAGGTTGCGTATATTGTATTCTATAAATTGTTTGAAACTATAGCTTTAAATAAATTGTTATCCATATCTTGTTGAATCTAAATAAAAGTTCACTAGACTATTATGTTTGTATTTTACCTTTTTATATACTCATCCTTAGGTAGGTTACTACAACTTCAATATGTTATCTAATATTCAAAACAGAGGAGCAGTCACGTTTCTGGTTAATGACATGTATTATTGAGTTTGAGGGTGACCACAGGGACGAGTCCCGCAATAGTGCTTATTGCGTGTGCTGGGCTCCAGTTAGGCCTTGCCCAGTTTTACTTTGCCTTTTCACTCACCCAGCACACTCTAAATTTTTCTTCTAGCTTATGATAATTTTTTGTATTTGGACACGCCTAATTAGGCGTAACGGTTCAAAACTTTTATATTGAAAGTGTGTCCAACCCAAACAATTTATCTAAGAAACCACATCTCCATTTTTAGCTGTGTTGTGCCTGAAGGTTAGAAGCCCCCGCCCCCTCCCCCTCATCCTTATTAAAAGAATCTCTCTCACCAAAATATTTCTGAATTATGGTTGGCCCATTTAATAAATACCGGCGAAGAAATTACCTCTCTATCTTGAATAGATTGTAAAATACATAAATATCCATATGAAGAGGGGGCGAAAGCACCCTTCTAAAAAATATGTCATGCAAGAACTTTAAGGGATAGTCCCACAATAATAATGGTGCAAACTGACCATTTATATGACCTTCCATTTGGGCAGGTGAGAGCAATATCTCTTTTCCTTATTTTAGACCCCCTCTCCCTCTTTGGTCGCAGAGTTACAACTTAGGGATAAAGGAGTGTTCCCTGAATAAATAAAGTCATTAAAAATCTATACCCTGCCCTTCCAAAACATCCCCCACACACAAATAAGCCACTGCTTATAATTAAAAACCAAAACTAATAATATATTTTGGTACATGAAACGTGTAATAATGTACCAATACTTATTATTATGCAACTATTACATAATAGTTTATTTTAACTACATAAGTATTTAGCTTAAATGACGAATAATATTGACTTAACATTATTTTGGAAGGCCTATTAGATTTTGAATTGCCGCCAAAACTTGCCATAATTGGTAATTACTTAAAGTTGTGCAATTTTTATGGATTTTCACTTTAAAACTCATATATTTTAAGCTTTTATGATTAGATAAATAAGGGATCGCATGTATACTAAGAGGAGACAGCAGTCACCAACAATGATAGGGAAGGCTTGTTATAGATGTGGTAGAATGGGGCATTTAACAAACCAATGTTCAGGGAATGATAACCATCAGTCAGTTTATTTCTATCTTCATTAGCTGTTGACTCGAAGGTGTTGTATACTTCCAACCCTTCATCTCCAACCAAATTTAACAATATTGTATCTTAACTCTATCATCCTTCTCGGCTCAACCCGTGCGTCCACAAATATTTAAAATTTTTGTAAGAATTTCATCCAATTCTCAGGCACATTGCCCGAAAATTTGACATAGCTCGGTGGTTTAAAGGAATGTTCCATTGTTACATAAAACATAATTGCTTCTAAGCGTTCCACTTTATGACAACACAAAACTATCTTTATGCCAGCGGTTCTAAAACCTGTTTTAGATTGTACCCCTCGGCCATTACTAAAAGTTTAATGTACCCCAAGATAAAAATAAATTCAAAATTACAAGTTTAAAAAAATGATGACCACATGGCGTATTATTGATCTTTTTAATCTGTTGGGGGGGAAATATCAGTAATTGAAATATTTCAAATGTGCCAAATCTATTTAGAGAGAAACCTACTGTTATAGCCAGTAGCCTTAACATGATCTCTTATCGATAATAATAAAGGTAAGTTAAAAAAAATAATTTAATCGTAAAAGTTAGTAGAAATATTTTAATCATTTTCTTCCCAAAGTCGTTCAAAAATAAAGAAAAAAGTAAATCTAAACACAATATTTCCAAATAAAAATTTTAATTATAAATCTGGAGCTGATATATTATGAATCCCAAAATTTTTCAGTGAGAGGGTTGTGACTGCATGGCTTGGTCGTTTTCCACATCCAGCAGTCTTACACGCCGTTTTGATTTTATACTTGCAAAGCCAGAAAATCCAGATTCACAAAGATATGTTGAAGAAAACTGAACCAGCACTATTAAGCTTCCCTAGCCACTTGTGGGTGGACATGAAAGTAGGTAGTTCAAAACTGCTCAAGGCTCATTGCTTGGAATTTTTCTTTGGAATTTGAATCGAACTTGAATTCAATAGCTTCTTCCTGGATGAAATCTGGAAGTTTATCAATATCGATAGTGAAAGGAACTCTTACCAATTTGCACTGCCAGTCATCCGAGGACATATCTGGAAAGTAATGCATGAATTCATCATGAAGTGAATCTAGATGTGAATAGATAATATTCTTCAGCTCATTTTGCACTTTTTGTTTGTCATCAAAAAGCTGATTGAGGAAATGATGAATAGTTGACAGTAGGACTCTGCAGTTGACTCTTCCACAGTTTAAAAATTTTCTCCATAAAACATTTAATCGCAACATATGATGTCATAATGTTGGTGTTTTTCTTTTGTAACTTCAGATTAAGATTATTGAAGGCCTCGAAAAATAGGAGGGATAGGCCAGAGCCAAAATAAATTTATCATCGGTAAATGCGTTATAAAGGTCATCATTTCCTTGACTCAAAAGAAATATTTCAACTTCTGACTTCAACTCGCAGAACCTATTTAACATATTACCCTTTGAAAGCCAACGGACTTCTGTAGGGCCTATGGAAAAGTAGAATTTGGTGTTCACAGCAGATGTTATTACAAAAAGCCTAAAAAATTCTAGTTTTCAAAGCACTCGTTTTTGCAGAATTGACAACTTTAATTGCAAGTTGTAAAGCACAATTGAGCTCTTCTACCAAGGTTTTAGAAGCCAAAGCTTGTTTGTGGATGATATAGTGAGACACTAAAAGTTTTGGATTTTTTCCCCCTTTTACAATTTTTAAATCCAGAACGTGAGCTCCGTCTGTAAAAATCCTTACAATGTTGTTAAAAATTCACAAAGAGTGGAAAAAAATCAGCCCCCCTTTAAGTTTTTCTTAGAACATCGAAGAAGAATATTTTGTCCATTAATCGTTTGTCCTCAACAAACTGATAGTAAACTATTAACTGGCAGCTTTGGGATACATCTGATACAAATTAAGGTACAGCTGACGGTAATATCTTTGGGCATGGCATTAGAAAGGAAGGGTTTTGGGCTCCATCATTTTCTAGAGCTATCCAAAATTTGTGACAGGTTTATAAATGCTACTTGATCAGTGGTGGGTGCCTCTTGGGGCTCCCACTCATATACAATGTTACAAATGAACCGTGACTTATACGTTCTCAATTAGAGTAAGGTTTTTTTATATCACACTGAAACATGGTCTACACTATAAAATCTGGACAAAATCCAATATGCGGCAGTAAGACTATGTTTGGGTGCTTATCGAATATCATCTACCAATGCACTCCTCACTAAAGTGGAGGAATTTCCTTTAGTTCTTAGGCAACGGCTTTTGGTGGGGAAGTTTTTCTTATATTAAAGACTGTTCAACTTCGAGTTCTTTGCGGCGTAGACTGCGTAACCTTATATATTATGTCCAAACTAAATAATATGTGTTAAATAAAACATGCCCAGCTCTGGTGGATAGCTTTTAGAATTTGAATGAGCAACGTCAGTATTCTTTTTCTTCCTGATCCTGTACAGTATATCAGTGGGGCAAGGGGGGAGGGGGGTCATGGCACCATTGTGGACGTGCCAGTGGTGTTATTTATTCCTGAATCAGGAATTAAAAGAGTTACTCTTCCGATCGAGCAGAAGTTAACTGCTGTGAGGTATATGAAGGAAAGTTGGAGTAGATATAAGGTTATGTTTACAGACGGTGCTAGAAGGGGAGAGGAGCAAGCCCTAGTGAATGCAGCCTTTTATGACAGTAGTATTAACTATGGTCAGACATGTAGACCACATTCCGACGCATCAATATTTACAGCGGAAATATTTGCTATCCTGAAGGCATTAAAATATATGTTATTTCTACGTCCTCAGCCAGTAGCGGTGCTATGTGACTTCTGTAGTATTTGGCGTCTATAATCAGTTTGTCAGGGCCTCCATCACACCTATTAATTAACCAAATACTTGAGAGCGCCTCTCTGAGCTAAGGGCTACGTATTGGGGTACCAATGGATTCCTAGTCACGTAGGTATAACGGGTAATGAGAGAGTGGATAGTTTGGCATCTAACGTAAATTTACTTTCTGTTGTACAGGAAATTCTCCTACCGTACAGTGATTTTATACTGAGGGTAAACTCAGAATTCAGGATGTATGGGGTGAATGGTGGGAGATCACATGCCAGTGGAAGGAAAAATGGTATCACAAGGTTCGTGGTACAAAATTAGCTACAACATGGCTTTTGGCAGTTAAGGGCACTCGTAAATGTATTTGTACTTTAATCCAACTTATGATTGGGAACGCCTACATGAAAGATTTACTTTATTTGATACACAAGGTTCTGTCTTCACGTTGTGTGGTTTTCCACGTTCCTGAAACTCCATAACATTTATTTATGAATTGCCATGCACATCAATTGGCACGGGTAAATTACATTTGTAATTATATTGTAGACTTTTTTTTAGTTAATGTGTTACATTCAGCCAACGCTACTTTGCACAAGCGACTGTTTAATTCCCTTCAAAATATAAAAATGTCTGATATATATATTCTCAGCTATCCCATAGATGAGATAGATTCGTAATTAGTTAGGGTTAGATTATGTGGATTAAAACTGGATTGAACGCAAGAGAATAATATCGGAAGTGAATTAAACGTGAGTGTTCCCTGCTAATTGAAGTTAATTTGTTCAGTGCCATTGAAGATAGAAAAAAAAAAATCTCAAACTTATCAGTTAGTAAAATTGTCCCGAAAATGTATTATCCACAGATAAATAGGATGAAACTATTCATTTATTATTTTCAACAAACCTTTTAACAGTGTAGTAAAATTATAAGTCTTTCATGAAATTTTGTTGCACAATTTGTAAAATCTATATGTACATATAATTCCATTTTGTATAAAGAAAACTGTTCAAGTAAAATGGACTCGCGCAACAATTGAAGATGTTTCAAAACAAAACTGATAACAATAGTAATAAGGCCACTGCGCAAAAATAAATACTTACTGATCCATCGAAACTGCGGTTTTAAATTACCTCCCTGAATATAGGTGCGGAAGTAAAGCATTTTACCACCATTTTAACCAAGTTTGAAACGTTTTTTTCGTGATAAATTAATCTGTGGCAGATGCTAATTTCTGGTTTAGTACTTGTTATTTGATCCATGATTCATACTAATTTGAGTAATTGCCCATAGGTAGAGTTATCGACGTACGGTCGATCATAGAAAAGACAGTCGATCACTAACTTTATTTATTTTTTCTTAAATAATCTCCGATTTCTTAGGTCTTGTCTTCACGTTATTTATATTAATTATTTTGTAATTTAATTACGCATTTCTAGATAAATATGGGCAACAGATCTTCGTTGTTGTTACGAGAAGAAGAAATTAACCAGATTCAAGAGGAAACTGGATGTATGTACAAAACCTTATTTTCTGCTATTTTTCTTCTAGTGACTTTCTCATAGGCCACAGTTCTGAAAGATTGAAAATTGTAGTCTATAAGGAATACTATATTTGAAATCTTAAGATTAAATCTTGTAGGTAGGTATCCTTAATGTTTTTCAACAATTTTTTTAATCATCAACTATGACCTATACAAGATTAAGAAATCCTTTATTAAGCTTTAATTACAAGGTTTTACTTTTATGTTACCATCCATCTTATGACTTTCAAGTAAGTTCTTGGCTGTATTCGAATAGTCCTTAGTCGGACCCTTGAGTTTTATACTTGATGCAGTCTTGATGATTTTACACTTCTTGCATTGTTCATAGCGAAGACTGCATCAAACTTTTCGGAAGACTGCATCAAACTATTCTAACGGCAACAACCTTATTTAAATTTGTGGAAAATGTCAGTGCTCTAGCAGACACAACGATAATAAAAAAAATTGCAAGTCAAACACTGCAACCGACACCGCGAGAACAGCACATGGTTGGTAGCCTTCATATTTTGTGGTGACCAAGCCCTTGAGCAGTGCTTATAGGCATCCTTTGTAACTATTCAGACTTAGTAATGTGATTGCCATTGCATCTATCAAGGGCACGAGTCAAGGCAACGCGCCGAACAAGTAAACTTTTCGGATACAGCCCTTATTAATTTTGTTTATGAAAATATAGCTTCATGTTTAATTCTGTATTTTACATAATTTTTTTGTTTATATCTATTTATTTCATCACTTTAAAAAATTAATCTGAATTACATTGGTGTTCACTGTTAGCTGTAATCTTATAAATAGCTGGTTTTCCTTTCTCCCTGTTTGTAGAGTCTCTTATCATAAATTGTATCTGTGCTATTACTATTACTTTCCAGTCACACCAAATCAAATTGAACGGTTATACAGCCGTTTTACCAGTTTGGATCGAGGAGATTGTGGGACTTTGAGCCGGGAGGACTTTCTTCGAATCCCTGAGTTGGCAATCAACCCACTGGGGGATCGTATTGTTCATGCTTTCTTTGAGGAGGGCGCTAGTGACAGAGTGAACTTCAGACAGTTCATGCAGGTCCTTGCTCACTTCAGACCTATCAAAAAAGGCAGAGATAATCGACTCAATTCAAGAGAGCAGAAACTAAAGTGTAAGTGGTTATTAGCCTTAACCTTGTGAATGTTGCTGTACAAGTTCAAATTTAAAGTTAACACAATGGAAAACTGAAGGTAGTTACTAAAGCTGTCTTAATGGAATACTATGTCGATATTGAAGCCATTTTTCACCAAAACAAACTTAAAATAAATATTTTATGCAAGGATGGATTTAACTTTTAACAAAACTCGAAGTAATTAAACTTTCCTTAAGAATCTTTAAGCTGTGTTGACAGGATTAAAGTATGCTTGGAGCTTGGGCTGAGCACTCTCTCACACTCTGAAGTTGCACTCACACTCACTCGGACACTACCCATATTGTTTACATCTAATGCCCATTCTGAATGCTCTCGATCCCAGTGTACTCCAGTCGTGTCGACCCAATTTAAAAAAAATGAAAAACCTAGTAGGTAAAGTGCTGTTTAACCACAATGTATGGATATGCACCAAAAGATCATGAGTTTTCTATTAGAGGGAATTATGACATTATTAGGTAACTTAGGTACCTACCTATAAGATTATATTTAGGCCTGATTAATTTATACTGTTTTATACAAATAAACTTATTGCACACTTAAAACAACAAAAACACCACTTATCCTGTATAGTAAATATCTCCCCCAATTTTTTTTTGTAGAGTTAATGACATTTAATATTATTTACAGTTGCTTTCAAAATGTATGACCTTGACAATGATGAGAAGATCTCACGAGATGAATTGCTTGCTATCCTCCATATGATGGTTGGTGCTAACATCAGGTAACATGTCACTTTGTTTACTTACCTTTCTTATAAATACTCATTTAGCACAGTCACAGTGCAGTTGTATCTTCAAATTGGCCCAAGATTATGACTATCATTTACATTTTCATATTTGAACAAGTCTTTTTTCATTACAGAATAAGTGAAATTTGTTTCAAAACTCCCAACAAGTAATCTAGTGTGCTCCATTTCAAGAAGTGAAACTATGATAGAACAAGCGTAGGTCTATTGTACCTAATCCTTTACTTAGTAGTATCTTTAATGTCAACTGTTTACCGGTAACTAAAAATGGGTTTAATTCACGTTTCCTTGTAACCATGAAGCTTGAATCTGAATCTTAGAAAACATTATTATTCATAAGAGATTAATATTCTAACATTCTCAATCAAGGATTTATTTATTTTTGCTTCAAATATAATGTTGTTTACATTCATTCTTTTGTTGCACTACAGAGTGATCTGTGTTCTTCTTTTCATTGTAAAAGTCATATTATGTTTGTTCCCTTTTATAAATTATCTGTTTCTAGCCTGTGCCTGGGTCATTTTAGTAAAATGCCTCCATCTTCCTCCATCTTTTCACCATTTTCCCTCCTTTACTCTAATCTTACTTGAACACTTCCTGCTATTTAAAATAGTTAAAATTTGAGATGAATCGACTCCTCTTTTTCTTTAATCCAAATCTTCATTTTAAATCTGAATTTTAGAAAACATAAGCATATTGAAATGGTTTTTCTTCAATTCTGAATTTGTTCACATTAAGTGGTTAATTAATGGAGGAAATTCACATTTAGTTTTCATTTTTCCTTATTTAATTCCAATGTTTTTGGTTCCTCATAAGTGTTAATACATGTTTGCTTTCTTCAAAATTGAAACATTCCACAATATTCTTTGCATACGCTTTTTATTATTACTATTATGTGTTCTATCTTACGAAAGGTCCATTCCTTTTGTCAATGAACTTACAGTAGACCACCAATGCACCCTGTCCTCTGCCTCCTACTTCAGCTCCCAGAATTTTCTTCTTTCCTTTAAGGCATCTAGTATTTAAATCCTACTTCTTCCTAAGCTCCTCTTTCCCTCAACATTTCTTTCTATGACGTTGTGCAGAAGACAGTTCCTACTAAGTATGTGTCTAATCCAGTTTTCTTTGCGCCAAAGAATCACATCCAAAGTGATTCTCTTCTCACCCATTCTTCTTAGGACTTCATTTGTCACCGTGTCTGTTTACCTAATCTTCCCCAGCACCACATTTCGAAGGTCCAAGTATTTCTTTTCCATCTTCCTAAGAGTCCAAGTTTCTGCTCCATACAGATCCTCGACCTAACTTCTTTAGTGCAGTAGGCATCCTTTGTCAGCGGACTTTCCAGGTACTTGAACTGCTCTCTGTTTTCTAACTTCTGGTTTCCAATTTTAATTTTCAGCGGCTCTTCATTTGTTGAAATCACCATCACTTTTGACTCCTCAATGTTGATCTCCATGCCACATTTTCTCCCTATCTCCACTATCCGCTCCATCATTTCCTGCAACTCTTATTTATTTATGGCCAGCAACGCAGATCATCTGCATATTTTACTGTGTTGATTACACGTCCTCCTATCATGAAACTGCCACACATCCCTCTAGGGCTTCCCTGACCAACCACCCATCATACAAGTTGAACAGACTGGATGAAAAAGAGCATCCCTGCCTCATTACTCTTCCTATCTCTACGTTGTTGGTCTCTCCATCATTCAGCCTCACCTTCAGTTGCTGTCTCAGTTACAGGTTTGCAATCAGCTTTCTGTCCCTCCAATTGCTGCCAATCTTCTTGAGTATTTCCACCAGTTTCTTCCATTTCACTCTATCGAACACCTTTTGCCAGTTAATGAAACTAATGGACTTCTTCCTTGCCTTTCAGAACTTTTTCTAAAATTACTTTCACCATACGGATGGAATCTCTGGTTCCTTTTCTTTTACTGTATTCAAATTGGTCTTCTTCCATCACACCTTATATTTTCTGTTCCAGTTAGTTACCTTTTGAGTATTCTTGCCTCAATCTTCCCCACATAAGAGATGAGGTTGATGTCCCTGTGGTCACTGCATTTCATGGCGAGTTTCTTCTGCTTCTTGGTTACATCTAGAAAATTCTTGGGCCACTCTCCTGTTTTGTTGTAGATCCTATTTATAAGTTATGTCGGAACCATTAACCCGTTGTTGGCCAATTCCTTCTGAAGGGTAGCTGGTATATTGTCATGTCTAGCAGCGTTCCTTCTTCACATGTCCTTTATGGCTCTTCACTTCACTCTTTAAAATGCTGGGTCCCTTTTTGTCTTCCTCTAATTCTTCTGCTTCATTCTCTTTATTTCCTAGTCGATTTTCCTTGTCGTACAGTTCTTCTATTTACTTTTCCCAAATCATAAGAACCTTTTTATGATCCATCCTCATATGACCTTTGGGGTTTTCTATTCTGATTGTCCACACACCTTTGTTTTCATTCCCTCTCAGTTCATTTGCTTTCTGGTACATGAGATCATACTTTTTTTTTTTTTGCATTTCAATTATCTCATCACGTCTTCACTCTATAATCCTTCCTCACTTTGTCTCGTTCTCTCCTTAACTTATTTGTTGTTTAGCCTCAAATATTCTTCTTTGTTGACTTTTTCCATTTCCTTCTTTCTTCCACTTTCTGAAGCATTTTTGTTATTACCTAGGGCTTTCGTGCAGTCCTCTTAACACTTTCAACATTATCATTAAGCACCTTCAAAAAATATTCTTTACACTATCACACTTCCCATCCGCACTTATTCTCTCCTTCTGTTACTCCCCTTAACTTTTGTTCTATTGAATTTCTCACAATGTCACTATTGCTTCTTAATTTAAGTACCACCTCGATCTTCTCTAGCTTGTTTTACTGAGCTTTTTCAGTCTTGTTTCAAATTATTCCACCAGGAGGTTGTGGTCCAAATTGATGTTAACACCTGGCAATGTCTTCTTCACATTCTTCACTCCATTCCTGAATTGCTGTTCGACAAGGATAGTCTAATTGGTACCTGCTGATGTCTCCTGGGCTCTTCCATGTGTATAATTTTCTCTTCTGTTTCTTGAACCAAGTGTTTTGTCACCACTAGGTCATTCTGCTGGCAGAATTCAATGAGCATCTGCCCTCTGTTATTAATTATCTTCCCCAGTCCATGTGGCCCAATGATCCTCTGCTCCTGTCCTTCTCCGGACATATTATTCCAATCGCCAAAGATGATAGTGTTCATTTTCCCCTCTTCCTTCATGTTAAATAATTACTTCAAACTCAACATCTGCTGGAAAATTAGCTTCTTGGTTAAAATACTTGAAAATTCTTGCCATTTCAACTATAGTTCTAGTCTCCGAGTGATACCTTCTGCACATATAATTTTATGAACTTTTACTATCAAATTCTCCACCATTGTTGCTAAGCATTTCTTTTATCGTGTACCCCAATGTTTTTTCATGTTTAAGGATATGTTTCAATACATCTTTAACTTCAGATTTTCTCTTATTGTAAAACAATAACAAAATTTAGTGTAATTATCCTTGAACAAGCAACGAAATATCTTTTCTTATGAAAATATTCATCAGTCCACAAACATCATTGGAAGTTCTTGGTGTTTACCAAACATCCATCAGCATTATTTCTTGTTTATTAATTGCCGCTGACAGTTCAAACTTTTGAAAGCTATAACATAGTTTGAACAGTTATTATGTGTATTGTTGCTTCATTGATATTCCACCACATCACAGAATGTTTCAACTATATGGGCCTTTTTGCAAGTGAACATGAGCACAGTGCTACAACTGCAGAAGTATCTTGAGTATTGCTTTTGTCTCCACATTTATTGGGTTTTCCATCAGAAATCCATTTTATAGTCCTTTATCCAATGACCCCCTTTCTTAAAATAATTGCATAAATCATCTTTTATTGACTTGTTTTTAATTGCTTACATTTGCTACTAGTGCTTCCTGTACTGTATTGTCACTAATTGTATCTTTGATAAAATTCCTTTCAAATATACAAACTTAGATACTTAATTTGTCAAATATCTTCATCCTTTGTTAGTAACATATAACTACTTTGAAATATATCAAATTTATTTGTCAAATTATGTAAAGTCTTTCTCACTAACATGAGATCTGACAATTTATTTTAGTTTCTTACTTGAAGACCATTGTTTAAATCATTCCATAAACGTTTCAATTTTGCTATATGGGTCAAAACATACTCACCTGGTATCCAGCTAAATGCAAAAAATTGGTACAAATCTTGAATAACTGGTCCTTGCATGTGACCTCAAATTGTTGCTTTAACGTGTCCAATGTGTCACTAGCCTTTTCTCATCAAGTATCTTTTGATAAACTGCATCTGTAGTTAAAGCTATCATGGATTTTGCATAGCTGTTTGCCTTAGAGCACAAATCAGTGTGCTCTTTATGCTGTCTGATTTGTTCTTCCATAACTCCCTCCTATAATTTTTTAGGTTTCACTAATTTTCAATCAATTATTTGTTATTTCCAATCAACAGATCTTGTGTTTGTCTTTACTTTACTTTAATAACTTGCTATACAATTCAACATAAATATTCATAACTTTCTCTCATTTTCCATCCTTGTTAAATGACTGTGAGGCTCTCAACTTAGTGATTTATTCTCAAGATGTTTGGTATTGCCGGTCAGCTAATAATGGTAGGTCCAAACATTTGAAATGTGAGGTATTTCAAGGGTATCCACATGTAGGCCTAACTGCTGATTCCAGTAGGAGAAATCTGTAAGAAGTGATGTTCAAGCATCACATGGTTTTGGATGACGTGTATCTGGGCCCACTGCTGTCGTTGGAATCTCCTAGTTGGCAGATTCTAGCTAGTGTGTATCCTAGAGCAGAGCTCTGGGCAGTTGGTTTGTACATTTAGTTTTAGACAGTTGTAAAGTGTGTATTAAGATGAGTCTGTTTAATGATAGTGTGCCTACTGCACCATGATTAAAACACTGGTTAAGACAGTGGTTAGAGTGTTGTGAGCCCACTGCTGCCAAGGGAAGTTAGGGATCTCAAGCAATATGTTGATTGGGGATTGGTGAACGACTTGGTAGAAGGTGCCATGAGTTCGACGGCAATGTATGTCAGCAGATTGCCTTGGGAAATAAACCAACATTATTTTATATGATTCATTGTGTTCTCTTGAGTCTCTTGCTTAGACCCCTCACCTACAAACTATAGCCAGCAGTCACAAATATTTAAATGTGGAAGTGTAATAGTGAGCTCTTAGTCTTTACATATTTGTGTCAGATAGTGCAATAAGCTCGGCCAGACCTTACATGACCATACCATCTCATGCTTGCGTCTTCCACTTTCCCATGTACACCCAGTATTTCTCAGATAACTTCCTCCATTTCTTATTATTTATCTCCTTGTGATACCTAACATTCTCTTCACAAATTTCCACTTTCCTAGTCTCACTAACAGTTACTCTCCATGTTTCATTTACATAAGTGACTATGGGTACAAAGTACACCCACTACATTCCTTACACTTTAAAAACACCTATCTTCTCTATAGCAGGTTGTTTACATAGCTATAGAAAAACTCCCCCTGCTACCCTCTTCCTATTAAATCCTCTCTACTCCCATCGTTACCTCAATTAAGCTTTCAAGATACTTCACGTTCTATACCTTTCTCAGCTCTACTCCATCCAAATTAATAGCTTTACTAGACCTTATCGCCCTCTTCTCTGTCAATACCAGAGCTAGGATTTTTATGACCAAAAAATGATCAAAAATAATAAATGCACATGACTAAATCAAACAAGCACTTGACTAATGTAAAAGGCAGTTAAAAGCCACTAAAATCATGCATTATAATAAATAAAAGCTTGATTTACAAATAATATCCTCCAAAGTAATAGATACCCACTACCCGGGCTATTTGCGGTGTATCATAACTGTAGGGACTTGCAAAATTCGCATTTGCGATAACATGAATTCTACTTTTTTCCCATGAATAAGATGAACTTAAGCTTTCTTTCTAAATAAACATAATTTATTTATAATTTGGCAACTATCACATCATGCAGAATAATTTTCAACACTGTGACACTTGCAATAGTGCTATGCCAGAGCTACTCTTTATACAGATATTAATTTTTACTTATTTTTTAGGTATCAAATGGATAACAGGAAAAATGAGTTTTTTTAGGATATTTAAGCATTTAAAAAAATCTGAAGTTAGCCTTAAGAATCACAATTTATACTTTTACACATTGCGATGCTTAAATTTTGATAGATTGATTCTTTGTTTTCAGCTTTTATAAGATTTTACCCTAGGTCAAAGCAAGGACATTAATATATATAGACCTTGATTCATGCAGTCGTGTTTGGCAAACTTATAACAGCTTAATTTTTATTCCCTTCTCCTTATTTGATAGTAGTTTAGACTTCTATGACAACATGTTTCGATGTTATTATTGTGTGTTCTAAACAAGGCCAGCTACAGAGTATTGTAGATGGTCTTGATATAAACCTAAATTGATAATCGAGTTTGATATTACTAAGAGTGAAATGTTTTATGCATATTTATATTTGATTTTTCTCCGAATATGTTAATAATTAGTTAAATATACAATATAAACGAAATATTTAGACAGTTTTATCCTAGTTATTTTTACTAAATACTAATTCGACCCGTATTTTTGCTAAACAATATCGCTTTCAGCTTAATAACGGTGCCTTTTGAGAAAAATAACACTTTTCCCCTATAAATAACCTCATATTTTGCATGTGTCTATTCATTGGCCATTATAATTGACTAACAAGCCTGTGAGGTACCTGAAACAAATCCACTAAAAATCTAACTTATTTCTGAGAGTTATGAAATAACTATTTTGAATTTGCCTGTTCTAGTGAGGAACAATTGACGAGTATCGCAGAGCGTACCATCCTAGAGGCTGACCACAATGGTGACCAAATGATCTCTTTTGAAGAGTTTTGTACTGCTTTGGAGAGAACTGATGTGGAGCAGAAAATGTCTATTCGTTTCCTTAATTAGTTTGATTTAGTAACAGCTCTGAATGGTTGAAATGGTGCGCACATGTTTCTTAAACTAAAATTTAAGTTCAAGGTTTACGAAATAATAAAATCTTGACAAATATAACGATAGATAGGTTGTTGAAGAGACAGTTTAGAGCCCATAGGTTGAAAATATGAATACAACCAATTTCATGAACATTTATAAAGAAATATGAACAATTATTTGATTTTGAAGTCTAAAGGTATTTTAGATTTTAAACAAGTAAATCTGTTACTTTATCAAAAAATAATTTGTTTTCTTCAGTTATAATTAGTAGAGGTGTATTGTGTGTCACAAACGTCTACTTGTGTAATTAATTAGGTTAACTAAGCTAAATAGTGATATTCAAAGTTTCTACAAAATAACTTACCTGTGAAGAAGTTACCATATTTGAGATAGTTTTTTGTTTTGTGCAGATTTAAATATATTTTTAAGTATATCAATGTTGGTACAGTTTTTTCTTTCGGTTAAGTTTTAAAGAAGTTTGAATTATCGTTACAGTATAATTTAGTTGTAAAACTTATTCGATTGTTAAGCATAATATATATTGTATCTAAAGTTGTAATGCCATAAATCAGAGGTCCCCAAACCGATCCTCTGGCCCACCTAGCTCTCAATGTCCTAATGTGTGTTTATATACACACACATACACAGAACTTATAACCACAATTAAACATGAATTATACCACCAATTTAACCCCCCTTTTCCTCCCTTTCCAAATGGGAAACATTCCTTAGCCATGCCAGTCAACAGACACTTAATGAAACGTGACTAGCGAGTTCTGCGGAACTGTACATCACAAACGGCTGCTTAGATCACACTCAATATTGCCACCAGCCACATATGATGGTATTTTGTGTACTGCATACAGCACCATCATTTTAATACTCATTATTGAATTATTATTTTCATTTTTTTCTATTCTAAAGTGTTTGCGATCCAGATAAACACATTCCACATCCAGCTGTAGTTTGGGGATTCCTGCCATGGGTCGTTGATAGTAGAAACAAAATATTTTTGTTAGATTATATAATAAGTTGGGCAAAGTCTTAAGTTAACTCATGAAGATAGATTGCTTTAGTTTTGTTTCATAGATATCTCTGCCAATTTTTATAATGTCCAAATACTTGCAAAGGATGTATTTTTACTTAAAAATTTGAACTGATATTTTTGCTGTTAAATTGAAGGTATTTAGTTATTCCTGATAATTTATTTTATGAAGAAAATTTAAGACAATATGTATAAACTAATCAACGTGTATTTTCACAACTAATTATTTGTTTTTGTTTTAAAGAGTTGAAAAAAACCCCAACCATACCAACAATACTCTTATTGTCTCCATAGAACAAGTATTTTGACACATAATCTGAAAGATTAATTAGACAGGACAGGTGGATAGGACAAGGCTTGCATGCCTCTCTGAGGAATTATAGGTTCACAGAATGTAATTTTCAGAGCAAAAGTTAACTAATTCTTGATGACAGTGAAAGACGACATCACCTGTTTAGTTATTAATGGAACACCTGGGTAAGCATGTATTTGTAGAGGGGAGAAAAGTATGGTATGTCTCTTAGTCAATTAAATTGAGGAAGTTGGGTTTAAATAAAAATAGTTATGAGTTGTCTCTCAAGTCTTGTGAATATAATCCTAAGTCGAATAGAGGTGCTGAAACTTTTGAATTAATAGGCACATTATTTTATAGTGCTATATTTGTAAATAGTATAATATTTTCAAGTTGTTTTTTTAAATATGCTTCTTTAAAATCTTGCATTTATTATTTGGTTTTCATAGAATATTAGGCAAATTAAATTTTTTTTGCAACTGTTGATTGGTATATTTTATTTTATATATATAGTTATATTCCTACAGTGCCTTTAAAAATAGTATATTAATTGTTCCTATCTATGTGTTCTCTTATTCTTTACTATTTTCCTTTTTCTCCTCTTTTGTGTTTTTTGGTTTTCTCTTTAAGGAAGTTGTGTTGCGCCTTTCACACTCCTCCCTGATGAGTTCCGATAGAATGAAACCTAGGTCGGGGGATTGGGCAGTGACGATCAATTTTCTTTAAGAGACATCCATTACCTCTTTGTTCATTGGCAGCAGTGTAAAATGTGAACTGTATTCTTATCTTCATTGTAAAGGCCATATTGTGTTCGTCCCCCTTTTATATGTTTCTATCCACCTTTCCTGTACCTTCTTCCAAATATAATACAATTACCTCATAAAGCGAAAAGAGGTTTTCCTTATAATAATAATAATAATTAATAATAATAATATTTAGCACCATGTCTTACTACCCGTTCGGGTTATACACTTTAAGTACTAATTACACTAATGGATTAGGAACAGGGGAGGTTGAATTAGAGGAAGTGAACCCGCATTTGCGTGGAGGGAGAGTGTAAAACCATTTAGGAAAAACCATCCCCAGTTCACTCGACCGAGATTCAAACCTCGATCTCCTCGTCCTCAGCAGTCAAGCTCAACACGACAAGCGTGTTAAGTCAACTACACCACTGAGGCGGGTCATTAAGTGTTGTTTTCACTGAAAACTTCAACTAGCACTCCCCACTGCCCAAGGACTCAACTGGCTCAAGGAGTTAAGAGAAACTCCCGTTAGGCTGAGTGTTTGGTGTATATCTTGTGTGTGCACTATGATTAATTATTAATATAATCTGTATTAAGTATAACAAAAACAACTAATTGAATTACGTTAAAGACAAGTTGTATATAAATAAATGAGTTAAAAAACTAGGAATATTATACTTTTTAATCTGATAAGACACAATACATAGATTTGTATTATCTCCAACAATCATCACTTATCATTTTAAATATATGCCCATTCTTTTGGTGCATGTCGTCTTAGAATCCAAACTATCCACAAATTTACATTAGTGGGCTAGTAATGCACAAAGTTAAGAGGAAATAAAAATTATATTTTAGAATTTTAAAACAGAACATACAAATAATGGGAATAAATGTTGAATTCACTCTTGTAAATTCCAAAATGGAATTAGTTTCTAGAAAAGAGTTTGGAAACAATCCCTGTTGAGAACTATGGTTTTCTGGTGATGGGGAGATTGAGGTGTAATTTCATGTTGGGTGTAGTGAGGTTTTTTCCTGAGTGGTTTTCTGCTCTCCCTCCATCAAAATGTAGGCACACTTCCATTAAATTTAACCTTATTTATCCATAATTCATTAGAGTAATTATTAGTACATAGGCATATAACCAAAGCAGGTAGTAAGACAAGTGCGAAAAAAACAATTATGGCCTGCACATACGTGGAATTTTGGAATGCCCAGTGAGACGTGATAACTTTTTTATCGTAAATATTAATACAATTTTACCAAAATATTAGTGTTATTTTATAGGTATTGATAATATCTATCATTTGTAACATCTGAAAATCACATCACTTAATGTGTATATATATGAAAAAGTAGATCTAGTAATTTTTCTAGCCATCTTCCTATGAAGATTGGACTGAAGCAACACTACTAAAATGGTCACACCTTCATACTGCTGGGGTCCAAACACCGGCTTCATACTAGCCATCCAGTATCTTTCAAATTTTAAATATCAACATCTCCAATGTGCTACATCAATAAACATATAAAGCGGTAATTTAATTTGCTCAGTATGTTGACAAACAAAGTTTATTTAGAGGCAACCCATACAAGTTTTTTTTTCACCTTGGTTTACTACTTGTTCAGGCTATCCACATTTTATTGCAGTATTGAAGTAGGGAATAGGACGCTTTAATTTAATGTAAATGCACCCAAATTATCCTAAGAGGAGGCTTGGGAAAACAATTGGATAGCTCACCTGCAGGATATGCAGTCCCAACTTCCCGTCGCCAGTATGCCAGTATACCAGAACCAGGTGAGATTGACAACTATTTCACATGCTCACAAGCATGTTATTCTAAAGACCATTCACAAAGTTAGTTTTCAATCTTTAATATATATAAACCACAATTAAACTTGTAATAGATTAACTTTACGCCTGCTTTAGAGGTCGCATGGTCACTCTCACAAAAGACAACTGCCCAAGACTGGGAGATCGGGGTTTGAGTCCCAGTTGGGTGTACTAAAGGTATGCTTCCTCGAAACTCAAACTTCCTCATTCCTAACCCAATAGTGAAGTTAGTAAGTAAGCTTTACAAATAAAGTAATTAAATTTTCATTTCTGAATCCATTTGACGAAGAGAGTAAAGTATGGCTTATTAATTTATATTATGTTATTCCTCTTTGTTAAAAGCTTTTAAAACAATTAGTAAAAGACTCTTATAGTGTTTCCAGTTGTGATTTAAAGTCTCTCCTCCCAATATGTTTATATTTAAAATTTGAAGTTTTAGATGATACCAATTAATAACTCCTGAATTCCCTGTGATAGTGACACTGTTGCTGGCAGCCCTTGCTTTTCTGTGAACATAAACCACTTGCTGCCAATGCTCCCTCATTTCTAAAACACCGCTTTGAGAGAGAAATTGTATAAAAGTAACACAAGCACATATATATTAACCCACTGCTGTATTTGAACATAGGAACGACAGACTTTCTCTCTGAAAATACTCAGAATCACCGGAAATATTTGTGACCAGTGCAGATATATTTCAGCAGTTTAGTAAGAGGGGTTCTTGGACGGTGTGGTTTAATCATATTTACTTAAATGGAAATGATGAATTTTTAACACGCTTGATTCCCCTTAAGGTGTCAGACTAGAAAATGTAATATACTCTGATAAGACTGTTCTATGTTCAACCAAACAATTTTATTCTCCAGACAAATAGTGGTGCATTTAACAAAATTTATACTCAGCTATGTAACCTCAATCACTTTAGTCAAATTTTGCACCATATTAATTTTTATAAAAATGGCAACGTAGGAGGTATGAAATAGATTTAACAAATCACTTAAACAGGTTTTTATTACCAGAAACTTAATGACAAATTTCCATTTAAAATGTGACCAAAAGAGCTTATTTACGCTTAATTTATTGAAAAGGCATAGTCTTCAAACCTTCTAGAAGACATTGCATACTCAAATACTTGAAACAAAAGCTTAAAAACATTTTTATCTTCTCCCTCTAGAGAGATTTTATTAAATCCTATTTGACCAAATAAATCAAAAAAAGATTGAAAACTATTTATTAGCTTCATTTTTAAAATTACCTAAGAGCCTTCTGTGTTTTCTAAAAGTATGCAGACTGCCCAACAGTATTTCTAACATGATTTGTAAAAATATTTATACTTTTTATTCTTTTAAATAATGGGTTCACCAGTATTTTACTATAATTTTTTTTGCACCGTGTCTTACTACCCGTTTGGGTTATACAATTTTTAGTGTAATTGATCCATATATTTTGATAAGAAAGTGGTATAATTTCATTGATATGTTTTAATTGCAAAAACAAATGCCCTTACAACAACATCAACAAACAACATAATATAATAAACTGATGATAATCTTTGGAACAGTTAACAAAACTACACCCTGATTTTAGTAGTAAGCTCGTTCTGGAAGACCTTATTGACTCCTATTGCACAGTAGTATTTTGCCTTCCAAAATAAGCGCTTACATCATGACTGTGTACAACATTTGAAATGGCCAAGGGAATGAAGTTATCCGGGAAAGAGAGTGAGGGTACAGGGAGTACATGAGATAGTAGGGTAAGGAAGTAAAGTTGAGATGGTATGGGCATGTAATGAGGATGGAAAAGGAAAGAATAGCAAAGAGAATGATGGAGATTAAGTATTGAGGAAAAAGACCGCAAGGGAGGCCAAGAAATAGATGCAAGGATCAGATAAAATAAAGTGTACAAGTGAGAGAATAAGAACGATGGAAGGAAATAAAGAGAAAGGGGGGTATGCCATTTTTACTAAAGTGACCTGGCCACAGACTGGAAACAGATGATAATGTTCAACAATATAATAAAGGATAGCTATTTAGTTCGGGCAACTGTTCCTAAAACACCAATCAGTGTTACAACAGCACACAATCAAATTTATTTCTTATTAATATATGTTTCCAAAAGTTTTAAGATATAACTCCAAGAAGTGTATTTACTATAGAGAATTTTCCCCAAAAATCCTATCTAATCAAAGTGGTGAAAAATTGCATTGAAAAAGAGTGGCTTTATCATGAGGGTGTGCAAATATCTCTATTATATGAAAAGTGAAGTCAAAGCGAAATATGACAAATGCAAAGAAACGTCAAAATTATTTGTTTTTTTAACCTTTCACTTTTTCACACTATAGTATTATATACTGCCAAACATTGGAAACTGTGATCATATTATGAGTATCAATGCTAATCAAATTGAAAGACAATATATATGACAAAATGGAACACTGCATTTTGGATACAATCAGTAAATTCCAGTGCTATAAATTTTACAAAAATAAGCAACAGTATTTAATGTCAAAATATTTTAAATACTACACTTGTTTAGTGTATTATACTCTTTAACATCTGTTAAAGTGTTCAAATTAGTTGAGAGTGCTTTCTAAGATGAAAAGAAAATTGTGTGACTTTTTGAATATTTGCACACTCCTAGCATTAAGTGACCTTAACAACATAAAATTAAAGAGATGATAAAACTACATGGAAAAATGTTGCTTGAAAAGGTATTTCATCCAGAAAAGAGAGGACGTAAATATTGTGCCACTGTGAGAAAAAATGTTCCAACTATGGCTAAAAGCAAATTAATTGTAGAAGTTGTACTAGTTTTAATTTGACATGGGTTATGCAGTTGATGAAACTGCCAGCTTCTTGAGGTGCTCCATGAAGACTTGTAAGCTGACATCATCTGTTAAAACTGGCGCACCACTTTCCTGCTGACAGACAAAACGACAGTCACCAACAAAAAGTATATAAAATTAGCACATTTTGTGGATACAATTTATAATAAATGCTTTTTTGCAGTTGAAGAGATACTGTTTAATTAGCTAATAATTGCCCCATGATCGAGCACTAATTAAAGCGGTACGGTATTTTGATGATATAATTGGTATTTATAGCCCCGTGATCGAGCACCAATTGAAGAGCTTCGTTACGGGTACCACGCTTGGACGCCAATTGAAGAGATACTGTTTAATTAGCTGATAATTGCCCCGTGGTTGAGCACTAATTAAAGCGGTACGGTATTTTGATGATATAATTGGTATTTATAGCCCCGTGATCGAGCGCCAATTGAAGAGTTTCGTTTTATGATATGTAATAAATACACATTTATTAAGTTGACATTCTTTTAATTCAAAATCTATGTTTATTTCAAGAGAAAATAGATCATGTCGTCGACAAAATCCATACGCGGCCGATAGCACGATCGTAGGGATCGCGGACAGGAGCTACAGTCCGTCTCTATCAAGGACTGGTCTCCTAGTGAGGTTCTATTGCCCCATCTTTCGCATATATCTATTGCTCACAAAAGCTTCTAGAAAAACAAAATAGAATATTAAAAAAAATGTGGATGGAGGTAGAATGTTTGAGAACAGGAAGCTGGCTCAAATTACAGTTTAGAAATGCATATCGTTCATTCGAGAAGAGGAAGTTAATTTTTAAAGACTTTTAAATTGTCATTTTGACTTTACTGGTCCTACGTCATGCACTCTGACGTCATTTATAGTGGCTCTTGTGCCTTCTTGGAAGAAGAAGTGCTTTAAGCGCCACGTAATGGATTGTATTATTTAAATAAAATAAAATACGTTTGTAAAATTAAGACGAGATTATTGTCAATGCTTTCAAATATCATTTCGGGTCAAATCAGGTACATTACAGAGTTATGTTACAAAGACTTTAAGATTAGGTTAAATGGCAGAAGCAATTTACATTTAGAAATATCGAGTCTTAGTTTTTAAGTTCATTAGAAAACTAAAATAAAAAAGCAAATGTGAAATAAAAAATTCTAATAAAAGACACGATCTGATCAAAATATCTATATTTACACCACGCTGTCAGGCCGCCGCATGAGACTCAATCTATAATTTTGTGTGTCCCGCAGACTTTATGATGAATCAACATACAATGCGGCCAGATTATTTTTTATAATTCTTCTATAAATACTCAATTTCAGATTTGGGAAAATATAACCGGTGAGGTTGGTATACCAAATCTTTACTTTTTACACACCAAAGATTGATTCTAAAAATTTGTGCGCCAAATATACACAATGTTTGACAGACCATAAATGTGTGAATAGTTGTTTTTTTATTATGAAAAGGAACAAACACCCTGAGAGATTGCGGCTCGTGACACGTGTGTTGTCAGAAAGTGAAGTCATCACAAGGTTCAAAGCATAACATTAAAAAAAAAGAGAGAGAGAGAATGTAGATTCTATAGCAAGTCTAAAAAATGTGTGTGTGTGTATTTTTTTTGCGCCATATTCTACTATATCATCTTGATTTTATTTTTGTTAAAATAATAAAGATATTGAAATCAATTATCAATTTTAAATTTGTAAGCAGAGTTGATGCTATACTTTGTGACAATCTCTGCGAGAATAGTAAGGCCTACATAAGAAATATCTTTCTACCCCCCTTTTGCCAATTTCCTTTTTTACCGTTGAGACTAGGTAATTAGCAACAATGATGGTCCAGCGTTCACATATTTATTGTATTTGAAGAAAAACATAAACACCTAAGCAAAAGCCAATGGCAACATTGTATCTTAACCCCAAGATAGGTTGTAGCCGAGTGTAATATTGATGACTAACCTTGCAAGCATAAATTAATTTCCAACTGAATGCACCCAGATGTTTTATCTACTATGTGGTTCCCCACCCTGTTTCATTGTTAATACTGGTGCATTTCCTCAAACGTAAACCTCCAAAAACATATAAAATGAATTGATACAAAATGAATAAACACATAACACCTAAATATTCAATTGCCAAGACATGTTTTAATTAACCCTTAAATAAAAAAATATACCAAAATTCATTATGTTTAATTTTGCTTTACCCAGATATATATACAATAACAATAACAAACACAATGTATAATTAATTAAAAAAGAACATAGCCCAACTATTTGCAATTGTAAACAAAATAAACCATTTACAGAAGCATAATTAGGAACACAGTTCTAAAGCAATGACAAGATAACAGCATAAATACAGCAGGAAGCATTGCCTAGAAATGAACAACTATACCTTTAGGAAGTTGGAAATAGAAATATTAGTATTACAATTACTTAATTTTTACATGCAAGCTTAACAATAAATTGTCACATGCAACAAATATGATTCTTAGTTTATATTGCTGAGATGGTTACCTAACTAATTAACTTCATACTTTAAATAAGATATAGGTAAGAGTGATATGAATTAGGGGTGTGTGAAGATTTGATTTTGCTTAGAATAATCTTCAGCTTCAACTAATAAGCTTCACCAATAGAATTATTGAAGGCCGAAATAAACATTTATGTTAAAATTTTAGTCAGTTTTTGCTGTTATGAACAATACAAATTAATCCTGACAAAAATTTGAAGTGATTAAATTTCATGCGTATGATATTTAATTGATTCATCAGCTTAGGCTAAAATGCTAAACACTATTGCAATATATCATTTTGTATATTTAGTGTTTATAAATATATATATATATATATATACACACATATATGAATATATATATTTATGTATCACACTTCTTAATTTTCTTATCTTATCTATATTTCATGCGCACACACACACACTGAAATCCCTTATTAGCAAGAAGTGTGTGGTATTTGGAAAAATAATTTGAATTAAAAAAAATCTAATTGCTTGAATAGTTATATATATATATAAAATTTTGACAGTAGGCCTTGTGTATTGTTTATGTGCACAAGAGCACAGACTAAATTGCTAGAACAACCCCCACTGATGGCTCTGAAAGGGTGTGAGGTATCATCTTGACGTCATTACTATATAGATTATTTTAGAAACTTTTCTAAGAGGGGGAAAGCCGGTCTGCTCACACTTAACATGAGGCAATGGCATTCCTGATCATTTAGTAATATATTGTACATAAAAGTTGTTTCACCATGAGAGCCCATTTTATTTTGATAGGGAAATTTAAACTCAGGGTGGTTAAAATACTTCTACTATAAAATTTCTAGACTTTTCCAGGGTTTTCAACCAACATCTAAAAATATTCCTGACCCAAACCTTTTTGCAATTTTTATTTGTGAATGGCAATTTTTCTGCTTGCTACAGTGATCACGTATTTTAAAAAAACAATCCTAACAGCTAGAATAAACATCAACATACTTATAACTTATTTTTACAGTATGTATTTAATGTTTACGGTAATATTTTCAACCCTCTGTAAATGTCTTATAAAAGAAACCCTGCTTTTCCTTTTATTTTAAGACTGTCCTATCTATTACATGCATTTGGATAACATCAATAAACAAAATCTCTCATTTTCATCTAAATGTTAAGGTGGAAAATGAATCAAGTATTTAATTTCGCTGACTTTTACAGGATTTCCATGTTAGTATCCATCATGAAACTGTCCACTATAAAGAAGAATCTGCTATTCAGCGATGTCTGTTTAGGGATAGTTCACAAAATATTTATTTTTTCAGCATGAAACAATAGCATAAAATATTTACACTATTATTCAGCTTTGTATTAAAGCAAAAAAGTGGGCTTGGTACACTCCTAGAAAGCTTAAATAAAAGGAATAAAAAAATAAACTCAATATTGTTTTTACAATAAAAAACAGGAAGATGGTTCACATTTTACAATGTTGTCACTGGACAAATAACTTCCCTTTTCTATACTCTCTTTCATGTGCACACACACCTCAAAGAGAAAAAAAAGAATTAAACAGCAGTGATAATAGTGAAAAAATAATGAAACCATTACTTTCTTAGTTTTGCTTTAGTATATCTTAATACTCCTCTGGGGTTTCTACATATTTTCACTAATAGTATAGGTCGAAGGATTAGTTGGCAATAGGGCTGAAACCCTCGAATGCTTAAGGATATTCTAGAATTTAATAACATATCAGATTCAAGATCTCCAAAACATAATTCAAAATTTTAATCATAATCTGTTATGAAGAGCTCTAATACTGCTTTTGGTGGCACAGCCTGACATAATTTGATATAATAGGACAGACAGTCCATTAATTTAACCCTTCCAGTGTCAAGGTAAAAAAACAAGCTTTTGCCTTACATGGTAAATTTTTTTAAACCAAAATCACAAAAAAAAAAAATTATTATTACTTTACTTATGTGAAAGTGAAAAAACACAGACATTTTATACATTTCAGTCACTATGCAGTGCAGTAAGTCACCATGGTTTGTCTAAGGAAGTTACAAAGTTTCGTTCATTTGGACATCTGATATTGTTGAAATCTGTGTCACTGATGTGAACATACAATTCTAAACAAAGTCAATATACATACTGTCCACTTTGCATTCTATTTAGAATATTTTATTGTTATGGTAGGCTTCAAAACAAGTCTACTGGACGAAGGAAATGCTTAGCTTTGCATGTTTTACAAAAATAAATTGCAGGACTTTCTCTGTATGCTTGTGAGGCATAAGTTTCCTGTCATTCTCCTTCTGGATGTTCATATACAATATGTAGTGAATTCTCCGACTCTATAAATTCATAGTTAATATATCTTCAAGATCATCACCTTCATTTTCATCACTTGTAAAATCACTAAGATCACTGTCATATTATTATTTGACAATAAATCCACACACTCTTGCCGTCTCCATTGTTTACTTATTATAGAACTGATCAAAGTGCTGTTAAAACAGTCTGACAACACCTAACATTGTTTACGTAGTGCTATGATGTAGTTTCTAGTTCACACACTATAATTTACTTTTATTCCAGTTGCCTGCTGCCATCTACAAAATATTCTGCAACTTACAGAAAAATATGAGTGATTGCAAAATATTCTGTTAATGACATGTGAAGCGTACTAGGTAATGGCGGAATATGTCGTAAACGACATGGGAAGGGTTAACACTTAACATTTTGCTACATTTAGTATTTCCCTTTTTATCCATATTTTTATTTGAGATTTAAGATTTGAAGGTAAAATTAATTCATATTAGTAAAATAGTTCATCTGTGCCAATTCAAGAGGCAACCATTACCTCTTTTTCTTCCAATGACAGCATTGTAAGGCATAAACTGTGCTCCTCTTTTCAAAGTAAATACCATATTGAGTTTACTCCTTTTATTTTTTCCTACATCTCTTTCCCGAACCTTCCTTTATTATAATGTAAATTATACAAGCATTAGTTTATTAAGCCAGCGAGCAAAATAAGTGATGACATAAAATGGAGCCCATCACCAATAAAAATAAATATAAATAAAAAAAAACACTACCGCATTCGGGATCGGCATCGCCTGTTGAAAGGTGAGAAAATGAAAAAAAAAAGAGAAAAAAATATGTTAAAAACATCAACAGTAAAAAAAAACACAAAAAATCTGTTTACAGGCAAAACAAAAAGTAAAACTGTATTCAATTGTTTTGTAGTTTATAAAGATGATGGCTTAGCATGCTTGAGTGTCAAACCAACTCACACACGAACAAATATGCCATCTAATATCTAAAAAGTGTTGAAACACTGAATAATATAATATATACCTTTAAAGAAAACCTCTTTTCAAGTTTATTTGTTTTTATCAAGGTCATAACTTGAATATCCATTCAGGTTGGCTTCCTTCCCTATCACTTATATTTTAGGCTATGTGAATGGTAAATATTTGATAGTGAATAAATAATTTTGAATTCAAATAGTTAATAAAATCTTGGTCCAACTTATTATTATGTATGGGTGTTTTTTTGTTATATCTATTATTGTTTCCAGCCTATGGCCTGGGCAGTTTTTTATTCAAGCCAAATATTTTCCACTACCGGCTGGCTAGGCTTGTCGTAGCTCCAAATGCCTTATAATCTAACTTAAGACTAGGACAGACACAACATCCAGCAGATGGCCGTTAATTTAGCAATGTGAAAGGGTAAATAAACCCAGATTTCTTTCATCAATGATAAACTTTTTGATCATTCCGGGAATCAAACCCAAAACCTTTAGCTCGGTAGGCAGACACGCTACCAACTAAGCTATGGTGTCTGATACATACGGGTGTACATAGTTTAAATATAATAGGCAAAATGGCAAAATTTCAAATAAAGTCTTGTGAAAGATGGTCTAACTCAAATTTAAAGCTGTAAATGAAAAAAAAAAAGTTTTGGTAAAATTATGAATAAAAATATCACTTTTTGTTACATAATTAGTGTTAATTAAAGATTTATACATTTCAAGAAGAAAAATAAAAAATAGTAATCATTTATACAAGCTTAAAGAGAAAATACAAATAAAATTAAGTAATAAATAAAATGATAGGAAATTAGGAAAATGGTAGAGCACAAATAAAAGTAATAGCACTAACACATATTTATTCACACACACTTCGGTAATTCAATGCTATTATAGCATCTTCCTCAGGAAGTAATAGTAATTAGAATGAATAAACAAGTTGTCTTCAGTGATGCCAACTTGATTGGTAAGGATGAAAACTTCTCTGATGGAGTTGAAATTCACTGAATATTTCTCTATTACTCTATGGATGGTAGGTGGTGTTGGTGTAGCCTCTGGGTTGAAATTAGCAAATATTTTGGTCAGGTGGTATTCTAGACTTTGTGATACATTGATGTGCCAGTTCCCATCTTCTTAACTGAGACATATTACATTGTGTCTTGTGGAATGATTTTAACACCTTGACAGTGTAGCAGTCCTCATAGTTAAGGTTATTTAGAGGCGTGTGCAGAAACTGTTTATTCTGGATTCTTAATTTTGGTGTCATGGCGGTGTCCATTCATTCGTTTACGGAGAGTTTCAGTGGTAAGGCCAACATATTGTGCAGACACAATATAATATGTCTCGGTTAAGATGGGAACTGGCACATCAATGGATCACAAAGTCTAGAAAACCACCCAACCTAAATATTTGCTAATTTCAACTCAGAGGCTACACCAACACCACCTACCATCCATAGCGTAATAGAGAAACATTCAGTGAATTTCAACACTACAAGAGAAGTTTTCATCCTTACCAATCAAGTTGGCATCACTGAAGACAACATCCTGTTTAGTCTAATTACTATTACTTCCAGAGGAAGATGCTATAATAGCATTGAAATATCAAAAAAGTGTGTGTAAATATGTGTTAGTGTTTTTACTTTTATTTGTGCTCTATCATTTTCCTAATATCCTATCATTTTATTTATTACAAAATATTTTTGCTTAATGCACATTTTTCATACATATTAAATAAAATTAAGTGAAACTCCAAACAAGAACAATTTACTAATTAAATAGACCAAACAATTAAGCATAATGGTTTTTATTTGGTTTTAAATTCCTGCCTGTTGTTCTATTTAATTCCTTCAAGTAGAACTCTCCTTGTGAATATTAATATTTAAGCTGGATTGAAAATAATAATTCAATATAATTTTAAAATAATTTAAATTCATTATTTAGTAAATTATGCCATGCAGATGATGTGAATAAAAATAAAGAACATTATAAAACATGCTCCGGTGGACACATAGTCTAAGGCGCTATTCTTGCAATAGACTAGATTGCCGAAGATGGGGAGATTGGGGTTGGATCCTACTCGAGTGCACCGAGGGTGGTTTTTCCTAAATGGGTTTCCACGCTCCCTTCATGAAAATGCAGGTGCACTTCCTCTAAATAAAAACCTTCCTAATCTCTAACCCATTGAAGTAATTAGCACATATGTGTATAACCTGTACAGGTTGTGAAAGGTGGTGGTGGTGGTGGTGGTGGTAGTGGGGGGGAGGAGGGGGGAGGAGGGGGGAGGACACAACATTGTAAACAAAAGTTATTAAAAGCTACTTCTATTTGAACTGTATACCAGCATATTAAATACTAATAGCAGCAAAACAATTGAAGGAGACTTATTACTACTAGACTACACAAGCATAGATAGTGCCACTAGTGAACACAGTGAGAGATTTGAATTAAATATATATTTATAGTTGATACTTCGAGTATTTAAAAAAGCTCTCGAGTTTGAATATATTAATGATTTTAAAAATATATGAAAACAATACATGTTTTTAAAGTAATAATGACATTCATTTTGATAGAAAGTCAATACTTTCGATAAAAAAAATATTTAAAAGATAGGAACAACACACTAATAAAGATATAAAAGAAAAAAATAATCAGAATGGTTTCAACACTCATGTCCTTAAAACATTAAAACTACAGTAGCAGTTACAAAAACAAGTTCATAAACTCAACATTTTAATTAGCTAATATAATACTTCCCCAAAATAAGCCTCCTAACTATATTTATCTTATATTAAAAAAAAGAGGAGTACTCACAAGCAGTTAGAAATGATTCATATTTCACTTGTTAGTCTTTAATGGAGACCTGGCGGTCTAGGGGTAAGGTGCCAGACTTCTGTGCTGGTGGCCGGGGTTCAATCCTCGGTCCCAGCCCAAATTTATCTGATTACCAAACCCTTCCTTCACCTCTGACAAGACATCTTGTGAATGTGGGGAATGCCAGGCCTCCACCGTGGTTCGGATTCCACGTTAAATTGTAGGTCCTCCATTTCATCTCACAATCACCCTACCATTACACATTAGCGTAAGTGTGTATAGCCCGAACGGGTAGTAAGACGCGGTGCTAATAATAATAATTAGTCTTTAATGTAGTAATAATTTATTATAACTTCTTCTGTTCCAATTCCATTCTTATATGCACAGTTATGTATGCACTTTGTATAGGCTTTCACTAGAAATTATTTTATTACAAAATTTCTTTCAGTTTGATTTTTAATTCTTTTATTAGTTGATGTTCATTCTTTAAAATGAAAAATAGGATGATTAAAAAAATATTTATAGTAAATACTAAATGCTTTTATTTAAATGTCTAAGTTTGATCAAATATTTATTGCAAATGTAATCAACACCGATTTTCGAAAGGTTAACCAACATTATCTCTATAACTGGATAGTTACTAATATTAGTTTTGTAGTTAAGCATATTTAATACACGGTCTAATTATCTTACGTTTGAAAACAATAAGTATTCTCATTATTACAATTTTAAGTCAAATGAAATTATAATTTTAGAAATGGACAATGTAAAAATAGTAAAAACTATTATCATTCAAGTATTTAGTGCTCTACTTGGCTATTTTTTTTCAATGATGTGTTCTAGTAATGCAACTTCAATCGAGGATAATTCAGAATGGACAAAAATATTGAATTAGTTTACCTGTCAAAAGTATTTTTAGAGCTCTATTAGGTTGTTGATGTGAAATTTGATAATTTTAACAATAAGTTATCAAATGATTTGTAAGTGAAACTATCACTGTTATCTAAATTAAATAGCCTATACTTACTATTGTATTTTAAGAATTAATTTGTAAGTATATCAGGAAGAAGCTCAAAAATTACGAGCCTACAAAACATTTGATCATGATCCTGAAATTTTATGATAAGCTTAACTCGATGCTCGAAATCTGAGTACTCGCAGAGCGCTGATTATATTAAAATGTGTGGTGAAATTGAATGAACCAATAGCTATCTAATTTTAGGTATTCAAAAATGTGCAAATAATTCTAAATTACAGAATTTAATATTCAAAGATAGAATATGAATAATTCATAAATTTATAATAAAAAATATTTGTATTTTTGAATATTCGTACACTCCTACTGTTATTACATTAAGTTAAAGTGTTTCGACAGTTTTCATATACATCATTTAGGTAAATATTTATTATTATAGCCTTCAATATATAATGAACAGATGTTTAAATAAAGCAATTTTGATCATAAAAAAAATTGCATTTATATAAAACAAGGGTGTTCTAGTGTTCACTAAAAGGGGTGTGCAAAGTACATTTTTTCAGTTTGAAGCGAACTTGAATCGAATATTTAAAATATTCACAAAGCTGAATCAAAATTCGAATATTTTCTTTTAGTTGTCTTATGCTCGAAAAAATATTATATTGTGGCTATTTATATTACTTTATGCAATAAAATTACTTGGAAAATGTTTTATTGCACAATTGTTTGTAATATTTCATGTTAATCTGACAAACAGCTGTCTGTACAAAACAGTTTAGGATGGCAATAATTTAACATAGATGGAGTATTTTAGCTATTTTTATCAGCGAAGCTTCGAAGTCAGAATTTATTTTGAAGCAAAGTCGAAGCTGATGTTTGTTTTGAAGCTTCGCACACCCCTATTCATTAAGTCTACTGCTATGGTCAACTAATTTTAAACTGGTTAAATAAATACAAACTAATTTATCTGATAAGGGATTTTAAAACCAAATTGACAAAAAAAGGTTTTAAACTGATTCCATAGGCTTCTGATTAAAATAAATCAGCCAACTAAAAGAATCCAATAACACTAATAGAAACCAAATTGTTTAACTTACCCCGCCATATGCATACATATTGTTGTGTGTCTGTGAAGGATTCACTTTGGACAGCAAAAACCGAGCCTAGAAAAAAAAAGCACAAAAATATTAGTTTTTTTCCATGATGTATATATAAATTATTATTTAATATTTAATCCTGGATAATTTTTCACAGATGAACATCAACCTCATTTTAAACAGTTATATAATATATTCACAATTGACATTTTGAATCATAAGTAAATATAGCACCAGGTGGTTGGACACACAGATAGGAACATGTAAGAGGTATAACAAAGTACAAACACAGTAAAAATAGGTTTTCTTTACAGAGGTATATTATATCTTCACTTTAAATAATTAATAAGTGTTGAGCAGTACAAATATATATTTACGTCTGGTGACTTGGCTCGCTGTAGTACGAGCGTATATGTACGTTACTGACATAATATGACGTCCAGCTTTGACTTTACTTCTAAGTGTTCTGACAAACTATCAGCCATTATTGGAATTTCGTTCCCGTTCATTTTCTTTGAACAGTTACTATTAAAGCATGTTCTACCATCTGTCGCGCACATGAATAATCTATGTACAGGCACGTTGCGCGAGGTTGAAAAGGAGTTTGAATATTGTTGTTATTATGTTTTCTTGGCTGGTTTATTTTAGTGGCCATGGAACAAAGTTGGTATAGTGTTATTTTTAAAAAAAATTTCCTTAGCTGTTTCCCGGCAACGACAGTCGTTCGTTTGTTTCTTCCCAACAAGCCCATGAAATATGGAATTTAGTCGTGGAAAAAGTCTTGGAACGAAATAAATTTCAAATATATTGACAAATGCAGAGTCTGAAGAAGAGCTTGAAGGTGAAGAATGTAGTAATAGTGATATTGAATAAAAAGAAAGTCCAGAAGGTAATGCTGTTGAAACCAAAGAATAAGAATAAGATACTGATGATGATCTGCCAAAACAACTTAGACATACACCAGGTGCTTGAACTGCAAAAAAAACTCACCACAGGGGGATCTATTGCAACTGGAAAACTCACTGCTCAAAGGGTTCAATAAAAATGTGACATTGATAGACTGTCTTTAATTGTAACTTGAATTAATATTAAGTTAATTTTTTCTTGAAAAATCCAGGAAATTATACTTTCTCGCTTGAGTTTCAAGAACATCTAGTTTCCTGAATTATTTTCTCAATGTTTGGGATCTCACACGGGCCTAATATAAGTATAAACCGAGCAGGTGGTGAGTCAAACAAAGCAGATCAGGATTCCAATCCTAGTCAGGTGTTCTTTGAAAGGAATTAACAAAGATCTATTACTTGACTTGACCATTAAAATTTGCTATTTTCATTATATTAATAATCCATTAATTATTTAAACAGTTTTAATGACATGTTTTTTCATTTATTGCATTTTCATGGTCATTGTAAGACATTGAACCAGTATCCCCATTTATTAGCTTCAATATTAAGTATTCAGACTGGCTAAAATACAGCGATTATTTGACAGATTGCATTACAATCATTTATTGCAATGAAACATCAAATTGCACCCGCGCCAGGAAACATTAGGGAAAACAAAGACATTGTTCAACGCCCGCACCAGGGAATGGGTTAAGCCTTTGAGTGCCAACGTCACTCAGAGCGATGCACAAAATATTTGCTATATGTGCTAAAATTGCCAGTGTCGCTCAAAGTGATCCAATGTTTACGAGCACTTAGTTCAGTATTAAGTCAACATATAAGGTAAATTTTATTTCCACTCCATTTTCGTATGTTCAAGCTACTTTTATTTGTCTTTGCACTTAAGAGTTTTGATATATTGAACATGAAAATTATTTTATAACGTTTTACTTTATGAGTTTTATCTTTTGCCTTGTTTTTAAACATGGTTAGTAAGAGGAAAGCTGTGAGCCAAGACACAGAAATACTTGCAATATTTATTGATAGCTCAAGTGACAGTGATCAATTTGTGATGCTGAATTTATAAATAATGAAACTGAACACGAATTATATTCTAGTGAAAGTGAAAGATCAGAAAAAGTAGGAGTGGCAACTGACATTGATAATATAAGATCGGAACAAGTAGGAGAAGAAGCTGACTATGATAAGACGAGTGTGAATACAAGTGATTCCTATAGGGATAAAATAAATCTTGAAGATCAGGATAATCCACACCAACCTCTTCATATTTATGCAGAAGTACAAAGTTTGAAGTCCCCCCACCTTTCTGATTCCAAGCCAATTATTTATTTTATACTTTATTTTACTATAACCCTGCTAAAGTTGATGTTCACTGAAACAGATGCTATACATAACCCAATTTTAGCGTACAATCTAATTAGTTGTTTATGTTAACTTTGTTATTTACTCAGTTTTCTTATGTTATTTTCAGTGATTTATTCTATTTCAAGCTATTTAAATTTTCAAAGCTTAAAAATTAATGTTAAATAAAACAATAATTTTTTGTAATATCTTTGCTAGTGATTTTTTTAATATATTTAAAAATTGAAAAATATATGGATAATTATTTAATCGGATTGGCGAGCATTTTAGTTAGTTTATGTAAGAATTTGAGTGCAAGAAGTTCAAAGATTAATAGGTTATTAAAATTCAAACAAAATCCTCTATTTTTCAGCAAAATAGCTTGGCACTTTTGGCACATATTTTTGTCATTTTTCTTGGCACTCAAATGGTTTATATTATATTTTAATATGACAATATTTAATTATAAAATATCCTATTCAGATACTATTCAACACATTTTAATTTAAAAAAATTAAATTTGAGATAGCAAGCAAGTATTCAAATTTGAATGAAAATATTGGATTCATACAGGATTAATCTCAAAATTATAAGTTTAAAAATAAAAAAATCAGATAGCAGAGAAGATACATTTATTATAATTAGAGGGTGAGAAGTTCAGTTGTGAGAAGAATACAAAAACCTATTTGGGTGGATTTTAGGCCTTTGGATAGAAGTGAATAGCCTCTTCCACCACTAACTTAGTATTTTTGTCAAAACAATTTACACAAAGAGAATAAGAAAAATAAAATGAACATGGACTGACCTGGGAACCACCTTGTTCAGTATCGATGTAGCGAGGCATGGGAAATCTGGTTTGCAGGATTTCCTGAGCGTCATCAACCGGCGCCTGTAGTAGTTGACGGAAATTCTCATACTCTGCCATGTCCTGATACTGTAGTGCCCGCCACTGAGCGATAGTCTAAGGGGGGGCCACATAAGCAGTTCATAATCAAAATTTAAAGGTACAAATTTTTTCCCTTGAAACAGTGGGTCTGGAATTAGGTCAAACTCAGCCATGTGAAGACAAAGAGGAGCCACTTGATTACGTAAGTAGCAGCTCTGATCTAAAGATATGAGAAAAACAACTGGAGGGTTGGTTTGTTGTGCTCACTACATGACACACTTTAGCCAAAAATGCATTAACATCGCTAAAAGACTGCAGCCGCTTGTTTAGTATAGCTCGCTAGTGAGATCACACCATGGAGTTTATATATATATATATA
>CABEEJ010000962.1:0-42993 GCA_901482245.1 Timema douglasi | reverse complement strand
TATATATATATATGGGGCGGATGGGATCCTGAACCCTCGGGGAAAAGGCCATGAATTTATCAATTCCTGTTGGTCGGGTGCGAATGACCCTTTCCTGAAAAGTTTGTTTCGGGAAGGAAACAAAACATAGTGCTCCAAAAAAACCAAACAAAGGGGCCTATGAAAGATCAAAGTGTCTGTTGTTGGCGAGCCAGCCAGATATAGAGTATAAGGAGTGCTAAACAAGCACCTTTAAGTGGTGTCAAACCTAGAGATAACTTTTAAGGGGTTTCATACTTAAAACACATTGAAGAGGTGCCAAACATTATGTTTTGTAGTATTTTATGTGCTCTGCAAATACTTATATATAAAACCCGCATTTCAAAAGAGATTAACCAGTAAAAATAATTTCCATAAATTTTTTTAATAAAACCAGATATTTGATATTAATTCAAAATTTTATTTGAATTGATAAAAAATGCTATTTGCAAACCTCTATTTATTTTATTGTTTTTTTGTTATCCTTAATACCTTTGGCAATGTTTTTTTAGGGCCGTGTCTTATAGGCCTATTTACTAGTGACTAGTGTGTTGAGAATTAGAAATATTGAATTTAGAGGAGGTGTACTCAAATTTGTGTGGATAGTGGGAAACCATTTAGGTAAAACCCCCCTTAGTACACCCGACCAGGATTGAACTACAATCTTCTCGTCATCAGCAGTTTAATTTATTGCGAGAATGATACCTTAGAACATGCGGCCACTGAAGCAGGTTTAAATAATATTATAACTTTTTAAAGACTTACCATATTAGTTTAGAATTCAATATATTTAATCTAAAATTATTTTAAGTCATAATTTTAAAATTTCCCGTCCCCATCCAGAGTCCCGATATTTTGACTCATTTCCCGTCCCATTCTGAAATAAAAAAGTAGTTCGCTTCCATCTCTAATATATATTTTAGGCACCCAGGTAAAAACCTATCATGAACGGAATGTACCTGGGTATTGCTAGGGTAGAATAATATTGTTGAGTAAACTCTCCACCTGATGATGCTGCCACCTATGGCAGTTTTTTTTATTACTTCATCGCATCTTAGTACTCTTTAAATGTTATTTACCAAGTGTAAGGGACTTTTATACCTGCAATGTTGGCTGCTTGGAAAAGTGGAAGGAAAAAGCCTATCTAGTTCTGGGCCTAGACAGCTACAATTTATGAAGACTTTCGCAAAGCTTGGTCAAGGTCTTGGGAGTTCAACGGACGTTTGTTAACTTCCCTGATTCCCCTTGCCAAAACCCCTTGGTAGTTAGCCAGGAGCGTGGAGCTGTAAAGGCGTTTGAGAATGCCCACTATTGGTTTAATTCCAGCCAGATATTCAGTTCCTATTTAGTTTTATTGTGTAGGTAATTGATATTTCTTGTGTTGTTTCAAAGTGATTTCAATCTCAGGCTTGTGTTTGTAACAATGTTCCTATAACCAGTGTTATCTGCTGGTGTCTACTTAGTCTAGTTGTGCGAAATTTGTGAGTCATTTTTATCAACTGGAGAAAGTTGTACTTAAGGTTTCATCAGGAGCTCAGTATCACCCTGGAGTGAATCAGCAGTGTAAGGTATGTCTTTAATATGCACACAGGGGGATATCTTAATTATTTTGAATCATCTACCATGTCCAAGTGTTCCCTGTACACTCAAAGTAGCACAATATTCAGTTCTTGTTGTATTTAATGGCTTTAGTGTGTCAGGTGTTGGAGTTCTATAGCAATTTTACCTGCACAGTTGATGTTAGCGAGATTTTTTTATTTTATTTAAAACATATATTTATTGCTAATTATTAAACAGTGATATAATTTATGAGAGAGAAGCTCTAGCGATAGTGATTACTTTGTGCAGATTAGTCGAGAAGTAGCAGATAACAGAAAGTGTGCAAGTAAGAGGAGAAGAATAGAAGCAATTAAGGGAGGAGGAATGATTGTGCCAACTGTTTTTGGAAGTAAAGATAAATCTCTTGGCTGTGGTTAGTATTTATATGGAATTTATTTAGAATTATTCAGAGAACAGTGACAATGTTTTAAGTACCAATAATAACTTCATTTAGATGGGGAAAATTTTAAGACCGGTGAATGACATTTTTTAAAAAGTAGTTGTGTATCTCTTTTGGTGCTTTATCTCAAGATTATGGTCTACAGTTAAAAAGTCTATTAAAGACTTATCGTAACACCTTAGCCTATTTGACCACTGATGCAAGCAGTAGTAACAAGGGAAGAAAGTCCCCTTTGGGAAAGCGACAAAGTTATCTCACCTCTCCGTGGAATATGAGTATCTGAAAGAATGTGTCCATGAGCAATATTCGGTCCGGCTGGATGCTGCTGGTGTCTAACAAGACGGGCTCTGGGGGTCCATTAAAACTATAGCTGTACAGAATGGGCTGGATCATGATGAGGGATTGAGTCAGGTCCTCCCGCATCAGCATGTGCCTGCCCCACAACAAACTTCTAACTAGAGCTGGTTCTTTCCAATACTCAAATCCTTAGGTATTATAAAGATTAGAAAAAATATCAGATTTAAAATTTATATATATATATATATATATATATATATATATATATTTAAAATTTTGAATTGAAATTGGCTTTTATAGAGCTTACTGGGTGTTTAGACTAACTAGATTATAGGACAAACTTAACAATCAAACCCCAGAACGTTAGTTTATCACTTAATTGAATGAATAAATGGATGATAAGAAAAAATCTACTAACTATTTATAGTTTATATAGCAACTTAATAATGTAATGTAAAGTGAAGTGAGCCTCTTTCTTAAGTTTACCAGATTTTCTAGTAGCCAGATTTAAGATACAAGATTTGTGGGTAAAATTAGGATTTGAATAATACATGATTTGGATTTGTAAAATAGTTGATATGATCCATCTTTATTTTTTATTTATTTTTGTTATAATGTTAATTCACATATATTTAAGTGGTAAAATATTGGTTTGATAAGTTTGTCCTATAATAATAATATTGCACATCGTAGCTCAGTAGTTAAAAGATTAGCCAGTACTAATGCACCGTTGCCCAGCGTACACCCAACTGTACTAATTGTACATCCATGGAGGCTCTTTCCATGTCACAATGAGATAATGTGAAGGTGATGGTGACCATGATAGTATGAGAGTGTGGAACCAGTAGAAACTCTTAAAACTAACTTAAACCAATCTAAGCAAACCCTGGTGACTATTGGAGTTCCCCTTTCGAAAAAAATACCCAAGGTACAAGCCAGAAATTGAACCTCGGGCCACTAGGCTTGTGGCCAGGTGCACTGACCACTACACCGTGTGTCCTGTTAGTTTGTATTATAATTATGGGGGTATCCCAAAAACAAAATATACAATATTTATAATTTTTTGTAAGCCTAGCATGTTTTACATAAAATTTGCAAGCGGTGCCTTCCTTAAATAATAATTATATTAATCATTCCTATTTCATATTAATTCCAAGAATTAGTTCCTTTATTTAGAAAGCGTGATATTCAGAAAATTATATAGTTATTCAACAGTCCCCACAAATATATCGCATTGAGGAAGTGTAATATGTCCCACCTATAGAAGGAGGTCTCATCTGGGCTGTTGTTGAACACCTGCAGGAACTGGGATCGTCGCAGGTGGTACATGAACTGAGGGTACAGACTGAAGTTTTCAGACAAGCGGAAACTGTTGGGGTCATCCTTGGCGTACTCGCCAAACTTCTGGCACTGGGATACACAACAAGATCACTTAAGCATGGCAGTGTTTTTAGAAACAGCACAAATATTGTATAAAACACACACAAAAAAAGGGAATTTTATATCATGCTTTAAATCAGAGGTCAGCAACCTTTTTATAAGCTTATCAAAGGTCCCGTGATCACCTGTTATATCTCCACTCTACTATTGTTAAAAAAAATTTACTCCATATACCTTATATGTATTCCTTAAATTCAATAATCCCACATACAGTTATGTCCCAAACTTATAGAAATAAATAATTAGTAAAATGTACATTTTTATATCAAACTATTTAAATTCCTTATAAGATTACTGATGACAGATCAATAAAATGAATTATTGACTAATGGCTTGGAAATGATAAGAGAGTGTACAAGCACTTTACAATAATGTAAAGTGATAGTGAAGGAAGTCAACCTGAAAGGAGAGTTAAGTTAAGACTAAATAGGGACAAACACATTTCTCTCTTCTTACACCTAACTTTTTTACACTTTCACATCCACACATCATTTTTTTAATTTGCTGAATTAGGCCTGCTATTTTTTCATTTACATACAATGACATACATACTCTAGTCATTCTACAGTCCAGTCTGTGTTTTGCTTTCTTCTGTTAAAGAAGGGGAATGATGTAACTCTACAATTCCATGATTACGTGGTTTTTGTACGTTTTTAATTGTAAATTTTGAGGCCTACAACTTTCTGGTATGTTTGTAGGCCTTGCCCTTCTATCCTTCTTTCAGTGTTTAATTTAATATACCTCTTTATATAACGGCAGAAAATAAAAGCAGTATTGTGTTCATCCCTTTTATATGTTTCTATCCACTTTTCCTGTACCTACTTCCAAATTTAATACTTAAGTGTTTTTTATGAAAAAAGAAAAATTCCGAAAAATCACAAACCATGTGTAAATGGGTAGGTGTACAGGATTTGAAAGTGTGAAATTGCAAAAATAAATAAAAAGATAAATGTGATGATAGATCACTTGAGATATTTTGGTCACACTCATATTATTTGTATCAGTAAAATAGATAAGTATTGCAGCCATGTTTGTGTCTTTTAATTTTTTCTTATCCTTTTCCTCGCTGTATATTCTATCTCAATGCATATACAGGATGGCCCACGGAAGAGTAGCACGCCTCCTATATCCAGCAGGTGGAGACTGTCCCAGCAAATTGGTGTATCATGAACGACATGCCAGCGGGTGCTGAAGTGTTTGCATATGAAACCATATTAACATGTGTGCAGGAATTGAAAGAGCCCGACAAAGCAAAACGTGTAAATTACTGTACGTGGTTGCTGACTAATCGTTGGAAGACTTTTGGACCCATTTCTGTATTTTATTTCAGATGAAGTGTGGTTTCTTTTATCAGGTTACATGAATTCTCAGAACACGAGGTATTGGTATACTGTAAATTCACACGACTCACGAAAAACCACTGCATGACCAGAAAATTGGTGTTTGATGCACAGTTTCAGGGGACAAATAGTGGGCCCAATTTTCTTCGGTTCAACAGTGAATATTGCAATTTATCTAGATAGGTTTGAACAGTTTTATGACACACTGACACCAGAAGAAAGATTGCACTGCTTTTTCCAACAAGGTGGAGCAACATGCCATACCTCCCGCGACTCAATGACATGGGTTTATGAGTTGTTTACCGTAGAGTGAACTGTGAGCAAGGGGTTATGGCCACCCCAATCCCCGGACTTGTCCTCGTGCAATTTTTATTTGTGGGTAAATTTAAAGCAGAAAGTGTATGCTAATAATCCGCATACCCTGGATGAACTAAAGAAAAACATCACGAAAGCTATCAGCAGCATCACTGTCGAAGAGCTGCAGGCAGTAACGGCTAATATGCTGCAACGTGCCTATAGGTGCATAGACATGGATGGTAACCACTTTCAGCATCTATTGTAACATGTGGGTAAGTCAATAAAGCTTTAGACAAGTAGTTCACTTGCTTATTCTTCATGTCACAATATGGGTGGTAAGAGATTGGCCTCCTCCAATTCATAGTGAGGCGCCTGCTAGATATAGGAAGCGGGCTGCTTTTTCGTGGGGCACCCTGTATAGCCCAATGTGCCTCAAAAAGTGAAAAGAGGTTTCCCTAAAAGACCAAAATAAGCATTTTACAACACACTTAGGGTTGTCAGTGGCATTGTTCTTATAAAGGTTATAATTTCTACTTCAGTATCACCAAGGTAAGTGTGTTGGCTATGCCTCCTAATTTAAACCCCGATTTAGACCAGTGCTCTATTCCAAATTGTTCTTTTAAAGAGTTTAAAGCAACAAATCATGATGACAACACAAAGGGCTCTACTAACCAGTCTGATGAGCATTCGGTCCACCCAACGAAGAACATCTGGCCCATCATCTGTCTCGGCCCGAAACACCACCATACGAGACATGAGCACTGCAGCAGCTTCCTGGTCAAAGCCAGCACTGATGTGGTGGAGGTTGGCTGAAGCATCTGCCCAGCTAAACACAATGTGCACAAATCCAATGTATATGATTCTAGAGCTGAGCTGAAAAGTAGCAAGATACCTTACATTGTTCCACTAAGGCATAGTTTACAAGATGGAGCCATGGTATAGTTCTTCAAGCTAAGATTATTAAAGTTAAATAATAGAAATTTAAAGATATTAAGAACCAGATACCATTCGATTAAGATTTTCCCCTTCAAGTCTTACTACCAATCCAGGCTATACACGTAACTATGATAATGGAGTAGGAATGAGTGAGGTAGACTCTAGCATAACTGTAATGACTTTGAATGGAGAGAAAGTGGAAAGTTATTTTGTAAAAAGAATCTCCTGTACAGGGGTTTGAAACTTGACCTCCATATCATTAGTAAAACAGAGTATTTTAGCTTGGAATATAGTATGTGTGTCCATAAATGTGGGTTGATTATAGTTGACCACAAACCAACTGATTCATACTCCATACATATGTAGCCTAGAATTATTTATATCCAAACCATAACTCTCAGGCAGAGGTCTGCCTGTACCTAAATTTGGGACCTAAGTACTCTCAACAATATCAGACACTTTTTACTTATTTCAATGCTACCAGCCCTTTATGATGCTATCAAAATGAGCTCAGCCTCAGTGTATTAGAATTGGATTAATAATAATGACCTAGAAAAAAAAAGAGTGAGTTTTAATCTCGGTCGAATTTTCCATCCTTCTCCTAGGTAAAGTAGTATGCATTTCCACTTTTTCACCTAAATCATTCCTATCCTAATTGATAAAGTTGTTAGCCCGTTTGTTGTATTAATATATATATAGATTGTTACTCACTTCCTGGCTATGGTGGTAACCCGTATACGTCGCTGGCCTGACGAGTGCTGGTATTGGGTGATAAACTGCAGACACCCACGACCTCCTTGCGGTATAGGAGCAGAGTGCTGCAAACAAAACAAAACCGTTATTTTAAAGTAATCTGGGCAAGTCCAGATATTAAGAGTAGATTGCTTAAAATAATCTATTATTATTATTATTATTGGTGTTTATAGGCCCTTCGACACATTGAGGCCATTAGGGCCTTAACATAATATATATACACAGTAAAATCTCCATAGGAGAGAGTCAGAAAATTCACCTGTTTCTATAGGAAGATGAAGACACAATGTAAAAATACAATATAAAAAGAATAGATCTCAATATGAGAAAAATACCCGTTTGGGACACTCCATAGGGGTACTTAAATGGGCTCAGAGTAAGAATTGAGTGAAACACCTGCTTAAAAAAAACCGCAGGTGTATCACGCATAAATAGACAAAACAAACATATTAAAACAACATATTAGTTAAAAAGACAAGACTAACATGTTAAAATAAAAGTCTGTTAAAAACCATGTAAAAGTGTACTAAAATGGTTAAAAAGACAGAACAACACATTAAAGTATACTAAAATGTTAAAAAAGGTCTCAATATGAGATAATTACAGTTGAGTCACTTTATAAAAGTGACTCAAATGGCATTAAAAAGATCCGCCTGGTGTATAAAACGGAGTAAACAAATAACTCCATCAGCGCTATCGCGTAATCAAAAGCATAAGTCACCATTAAAATCAATGAGCCAGGCGGATAGGGGCATACTTACGACACTCCACCAAAATGTGATACACACTAAGAGGAGCATCGCAAAACTCACACACTGGGAGTGGGCCCCCTCTCAATAAAAACCCATGGGTCAATGATGTGCGTACGACGCGGAGTCTCGTCACTATGACCTCCTCTCTTCTAGACTTTCGAATAGAAGAGGGCCACCGCGACACACCGTCCCTGATGGAACACAGCTTGTTCTGAGCAGGGGTAGAAACCCTACTGCTCGTGCCAGGTGCGTAAGACCCCACGCCGAACATAGCCCTTTAGATCTAAAAACATGACACCCAGACTCGCCTCAGGAGGCTGCCTCCTTGGCCGCCTGGTTCGCCAGTTCATTTCCTGAAAGACCGGCGAGACCAGGAATCTAGCAAAAGGCGAGCCGGGTGCTTAATGAATCAATTTTTAAAAGTTGTTCATGTATCATCTGCACAAGGGAATTCTAGGAGTAGAGTGTGGACAATGCCAACAGAGCACTCATGGAATCCGTGCAGATAAGAACAGAACGGTGACACTTACGATAAATAAAACATAACGATTTAAAAATGGCATATAGTTCAGCCGTAAAAACACTGGATTCACCAGGTAAAGCAAATTTAAAATTGAATCCTTCCACAACAAAGGTGGATCCCACAGAGGCCCCGCATTTTGAGCCATCCGTGTAAATGCTTTTAAAACCCCGAAAGCGGGTTGCAAAGAGCTCATTAAAGGTCCTCTCGTATACAAAGTATGGGGTGGTCGCTTTAGGGAACTTGGCAAGGTCAAAATAGCATTTCGAAAGGTGTATCTTCCAGGGACAAACTCGACCTGTGGATGTAGGGATAGCCTTTGGCAGGTCTATCCCACACGTGTCGAAAACCGATAGCATCCTGATCCCAACATGCCTTGTACAACGGCATTTGGTTTCATACAAGACACGGTTAGGGGGATGAAACACAGGACGATAGGCAACATGCCCCGGCATGCAATGCAGTTTCGACACGTAAGATGTCAGAAGATAGGACCGCCGGTAAGAAAGAGGGGGCTCACCGGCGTCGGCACAGATGCTGAAAACTGGACTGGTACGAAAGGCACCAGTATCCAGTCGAATGCCAGCATGGTGGACACTATCTAACATCTTTAACGCCAAGGGTCTAGCTGATCCATAAACAAAACTGCCGTAATCTAGTTTGGATCTTACCAAGGCCCTATACAGGCGCATCAAGGTTTCCCTATCAGCACCCCAGGATCGACCCCTAACCACTTTGAGCAAATTCAATGCTTTGATACACCTCGCTTTCAGGTCTTTGATGTGGGTGATCCAAGTAAGTTTAAAATCAAATAAAAGTACCAGGAACTTTACGCTCTCCGAGACTGGTAAAACAACATGGTTCATTAAAATATTGGGGGATGGCTGTATTCCGCGTAATCTATGGAAGTGGCCGACCGTCGTTTTGGCCACTGAGAAGGTAAAGCCACTACGCGATGCCCACATCCATAGGTTGTTGACAACTAATTGTATCTGCCGTTCAACCCTGTGGAGACTCGATGAATAAAATAATCTAATAATCTAATCTAATGTAAAGGTCCACACTTAGTATTCAATTCAGGCTGGATCCATTACTTTTGTAGCAAGCTGCTGGAGAATCATTACTAGATCATCAAACAAATAGACAAGCAGGATTCAGCATAATTGTAGGGGCTGGATACACTGAACTCTCCTGCCGATCGCTCGTTTGGCATTACCTCACCCCTCTTGGGCAAGAGCCCAGCTCACCAATTGGTTCAGGAGACCAAGAAGATCATGACACGAGAGGGACCTTTAGGCCAATATTACATGGCTTACCACGTCTTTCTTGTTCTTCCTACTCTGTAACATGTCCTAAAAGTGAAGCTCACACCCTTTCGATGCCAATTTTTTTTTTTGTTCAGCAGGCGTATGTATCAAGATGGTACTGATGACCACCCTTCCTAATCCCCTCTCACCATCTGATACAAACCTTTGTCTAGACAAAATAGGGTCTACATGAATTAAAGTGAACCCCGGTGCACATGAAGAGGACAACAACAATTGAATTACTATACAATAGTCTAATTACTACTACTTCCTGACGAAGGTGCTTTAATAGCATCGAAATATTGAAGTGTGTGTAAATTTGTGTTAGTGTCTTTTCTTTTATTTGTGTTCTACTTTTTTCCTAATACTTTATCATTTTATTCATTACTAAATGTTTTTGCTCAATGCACTTTTTTCATACATATAAAATAAATTATTGTTAATGTGAGACCCTACCAAGTTTCGCCACCAGTTGATCAGCAGTCCTGTTCAGCTTACATACTGGTATGTAATTGTCACCAAACAATAGTTTACAACAGTTCTTAAGCAGCCCCATGAAGTCTCACCTGGTTGACCACCTCAAAGAAAAGTGCACATGTCGTATTAGGGTTGAACGTGCAGAACTTCCACTGACAAGTTCCTCCCAGGCCGATTTCTGTGTCTGACACAGCTGGACCCTTCACGTTCAGAGAGACACATGGCCCAATTGCGCCAGATACTAGAACATAGCATAGATTATAAGTAGGGATGTAAAACCGATATCCTTTATTTTTAATAATTAATTGTACGACAGAATAAAGAATAGAGCCTAATATTCCATTTTTGTGTTCTTAAACAAATCAAACATAACAGTTTTGTTTAAGATTTCTTAAGCTATTTAAACACTTTATTTTTGTTTGAAACTAAACTACAGTGTGATAAATAAATAACACATTTTTGATGTAAGATTGAATGCATAGAAGAGCTCTCTGAATATTATGATGTCAAGCCTAGCTGGTGTTTAAATAGATACCTGGGCTCAGGCTCTAGATTAAATGACTCACAATTTCATGCTACTTGTTATTTTATTGCCTTGCCTTGTTTACTCTTCTCTCTACTTGTATGTATAATTTAGTGCCTGAAGTTTGTGGTGGGAAGAGGGGAAGAAAAACCTAACAAAGATGGTATTGTGCAGCATATAGCCATTGAAATGTAGAGGTCAGCAACTGAGTAAATTGTTTTGTTTAAGAAAGGAAGAGAGTATGAGGCTTAGATGTAAGAAGATAGAGGTATTTTTCTGTAGGGATTTAGAGCAAAAATAACTTAGTGCAAGATGGTATCAGGTACACCTTAATGCAAAAGTGTACCACATACATCTTAAAAATCATTACTGAGCCATTTCTCTGGTAAGAGGCCATCATCAAGTGAACAGCTTCACTCCAGATGGACAAGGAGTAATTCTTTTTAATATTGCTAAATTTTTACATCCAAACATATTTTGATGAATGCTTTTTTTAAAAACTTTCATTAGGAACAATAAATTTAATCTTATGACTTAATTTGACATATTATTCAAATGCTTGAAATATGAGCAATTTTAGATTTTTTTTATGGAGACTTACTTTATTTAACAAATTAAAATAATTTTAAACACAAATTTGGTTTTTATTTTAATGATCAAGTTTTAAAATTACACATCTATTAAACCTACGCTCGAATCAGTTCAATAGCTGGGAGCTTCATGAGAAACTCAACTGAAATCAACTTGAAGAAAAGAAAACTTTAGTTTAAAGAGCCCTCTTGCACCGGCATGGAAAAAGATTGAAATTGTACAGTTGAGAAATCAGAATTAAGAATTAAAAAATCAAGAGAATTACCTTGGTTAGATTGTAATTAAAACATGTCACTGTTCAGCATCTGAAACTTCTCACCCATGGCCAAGGTAATTTGAATTTTAATATTTCATTACACTTTTTAGTTGGCCTAATGAAATCATGTGTTATTTTGTATTTTTATAAAATTAATTGTATATTTTTTGATATAACTCTATAAGGAAAACCTCTTTTCGTTTTATGAAGTAATTGTATTATATTTGGAAGAAGGTATGGGAAAGGTGGATAGAAACATATAAAAGGGGGACGAACACAATATGGCCTTTACAATGAAAAGAAGAACACAGTTCACACTTTACACTGCTGCCAATGGACAAAGAGGTAATGGTTGCCTCTTAAAGAAAATTGATCGTCACCACCCAATTCCCCGACCCAGGTTGCATTCTATCGGAACTCAACAAGGAGGAGTGTTAAAACGAGCAACGCAACTTCCTAAAAGAGAAAACCTAAAAAACAAAAGGGGAGAAAAAGGAAAATGGTAAAGAATGATAAAAACACAGATAGGAACAATTAAAAGGTATAACATAAAGGACAAACACAGGAAAAGGACATTGGATGTTTCTATCCACCTTTCCTATACCTTCTTCAAAATATGTTTTTTTGGTAATCTTTTGATTATTTTTATGTTAAGAGAGATAGCCAGCACCTTATTTGAAAGTTGAGGGAGAAGAAATGGCTAAATATAACATTTAAAAAAATATGTTTAATGCAACATCACTCAGATATGTGTGCTGTTCCTCCTAATTTAAACCATGATTTAACTTGGTGCTCTATTATAATTAGCTATTACTAAACATTATTTCCTTGAATCATGATACCAAGTAGACTGAAATTATTTCTATAAATTACACTTTTTAGGCTTTAAATGTAATTTTTCCAACGTGTAAAAGTGAATATGATGTATGTGATTAAGATTTTATTGTTAGCACAAATCCAAGAAAATGTAGATCTCTATTATTCAAAAAAACTTGACTTGATATGAATCAAAGACTTGATAACTCTCAAAAACACAATATGAATCATCCTTACCTTTGACCTCCCTGGAGCACTTAACCTCCAACGTTCCGTTAAATGCCATCTTAAATTCTCCCTTCTGGTCCCGTGCAAACACGCGTTGGAATGTTTGTTTGAAGAGCGATGAATTGAATGAGTCCCCCATCACCATGTGACCACTATAACACAATGAACAAATATAAGTGACAAGACGTGTATTAATCACATCTTGTGAATGTGGGGAATGCCAGGCCTCCACCGTGGTTCGGATTTCCACGTTAAACTGTAGGTCCTTCATTTCATCTCACAATCACCCTACTATTACACATTAGCGTAAGTGCGTACAACCCGAACGGGCAGTAAGACGCGGTGCTAATAACAATAATAACAAATATAAGTCTTGAGAACTAATTTAGTCGAGGGCATTCTTACTAGGAATGGATTGTGAAATCACAACCTGCTAATTTATCACAGCTCCTATAAAGTCACAGTTATAGTTGAATCCTCACAGATTAAATGAACTGTGAATGCTTATTTAAGATTATAGTGGAGTGTTTCAGCCAAGAGTAGAACCATGTTAGAAAGGAACTTTTAGAGAGTACAAAAATAATTTTATGTGGTCAAAATTGATATAATGTTAGTTTATTAATAGTTATATGTCATAAGTACTGATATTATCATCTATGAAAAGTGACAGTTGCAGTCACATGACTTCATATAATTCAGTTCTGGTGTGTGTTGCATTCTGAGTGAAGGAAAAACAAACACAAAAGTAGCAACAGAGATGAACATATTGTTAACTATATTCAAATGGGAGTAAAATGTTACTTCCCAAACATTAAAAAAATTGTTGTTTAAATTGAATACCATTCTTCTCATAAGTTACACATCAAGATATTTTTGTTTATATTTGATATAATTTTGTTTGAAAATTGGTTCTTGTAATTTCTAGTATTAAAAATATAATGTTATTAAGAAACTTATTAGCCTGTTTACATTATTTCCATCATAATTATAAAACCCAGCCATAGAGCTCTTCCTTGATTAAACAAAGTTGTAATGGCAAGTTACAATCATATCAAATACATATGAAATTTGTTTTTATATGGGTAGCTCACTGAACAAATTGACATCTTGAAAATAGCTTGGCATCTCCAGGTCAAGGCAGTGTCAATATGATGTTTCACAATAGATGCTTGAACGGATATGCTACCTGTCAGATGTCCTTAACATTGTTTATCATTGCTCCTTGCTCTTGTCACAGAGCTGAGAGTAAGTCTGAATCAAACTTCCTTGTTTTTGTTTCAGAGATGGTTTAGACTAGCAGTCACAGAGTGGAAAGGAAGTTGCTATCACAATTAAGGAGTTCAAACAGAAAGGCAGAGGGGAAAAGTGCCAGGAAAAAATAGAGTCAGTGACGAAGTGAAGATAACCATGCTTAAGATGATACATATAAAAAACTGAAGAGGATCATAAAGATGAGCAGGAGAAAACTAAGGTGGGACTTAGAAAAAATAAGAAGCAAGAGTGACATTGTGAAAAATTCAACAGAAAAGAGTATAAGTGTGGAAGGGCAGTGGAATAGTGTTAAGAATTTTTTTAAGGTGCTAGATGACAAGGTTAGAAAAGTGAAGAGAACTGCACAAAAGTCCTTGGTAACCAGATACATCCTTCAGAAAATGTAAGGATTCAATAAAGAAGAATATAAGGCTAAGCAACGAGTTAAGGAGAGAAAGACATGCAATAAGATTATTAAATTGCAGAGAAAATGAAGGTGTGACTTCATGTACTAGAAAGCAAATAAAATGGGAGAGAATGAAAGTAAAGGGAAAGGTGTGCAAACAATAGGGATAGAAAGCCTCAAAGGTCAGATGATGACTAGTCATAAAGAGGTTCTTACAATTTGGGAAAGATATGTATACAGACTGTACGATAAGACAAATTGACCAAGGAAGCTGGAGAGTGAAGCAGAAGACAAGGAAGAGGAAGAAGAAAATGAACCTAGCCTTTTAAAGAGTGAAATGTAAAGAGCCATAGGGGACCTTCAAAGAAGGAAGCCGTTGAAGATGACGACATACCAGCTGACCTTTGAATAAACTGGGAAACAAAGGATTGACGCCTTCCACAAAACTTATAAATAGGATATATGAAACAGGAGAATGACCCCATGGTGGCTCTAAAGGAGAAACAAGCCAAGAAATTCTATGACCAAGGGACCATCAGCCTCATCTCTCATGTGGGGAATATTGTGGCAAGAAAATTCGACAAGTGATTGAAACAGAAAGAAGAAAGTGTGATGGAAGAAGAACAATTTGGATTTTAAAAAGGAAAAAGAACCAAAGATGCCGAGAATAACCTCAGAGAGAGTGCTTGAAGTCAAGGAAAACATATACATTGGTTTCATTGACTGGTAAAAGGCATTCAATAGGGTGAAATGGAAGAAACTGATGAAAATACTCAAGAAGATCATCATCAACTGGCGGTACAAATAGCTGATTGCAAACCTGCACCTATTACAGGGACTGAGGGTGAGGCTAGCTAATAGAGAGAACAGCGTAGAGATAAGAGGAGTGAGACAAAGGATGCTGTTTGTCACCTAGTCTGTTCAACTTGTATGGCGAGTGTCTGGTCAGTGAAGCCCTAGACTCCTAGAGGGATGAGGCTATTTCAGGATAGTAGGAAGCGGTCTCAACACAGTAAAATACGCAGATGATCTAACATTTCTAGACAAAAATAAAGAATAGTTGTGGGAAATGATGGACCGACTGGCAGAGATAGTGAAAAGATATGGCATATAGATCAACACTGAGAAGTCAAAAGTGATGGTGATTTCAAAACATGAAAGGCTGCTGAAAATCAAAATTGGAAACCATGTGTTGGAAACAGAGCAGTTCAAATACCTGAGAAGTCTACTGACAAAGGTGCCTACACTAAAGAAATTAGGTCGAGGATTGCCATGGTCAAGGAAGCTTTCAACAAGAAAATGTTACTGCTGACCAACAAGTTGAGTTTGAAACTGATGAAATGCTACATTTGGAGCATAAACTTGGATTCTTAGGAAGATGGAAATAAATACTTGGAAAGCTTTGAAATGAGAAGATAAATAAATAATAATAAATATAATAATAATTATAGTTATAATAATTTTAATTATTATTATAATAACTAATAATAATAAATAATAATATTTTGTTACTATTTTTATTTCATATTATATTCCTTTTCCCTCTCATGTTCACAATTTTTTTTCTAAGATTTATATCTATAAAATACTAAATTCGACCCAACTTTTGTTTTTTCTTTTACAAGTTTTAAACATGAGATAAATAGTGGTATTTGTAAAGAGGTTAGGACAGTTTATCGTCCATAGGATGATAAAAATATAAACAAAAACTGTCACTAAGAAAGAGCCTTTATATGTGTAATAAGTCTGGTTCAGGCCTGGCTATAGATTGAAAACAAAAAATTCTGCCCTTTCAGATTTTCCTAGACATTAGAACCATATTGAAGTAGGTTTTGCCCTCATATTCTAATCTACAACAATAAAACCTCTCGCCAAGTAAGTGCTTGTACCCGGAAGAGTTGCAGCACTGCTTCATCTCCATGAGCCCCGTCTGGTCCAGGGCGCATGAGTAGATGTCGATGGCATGACCGTTTGTGGCAGCGCGGAATGCCAGCCCCTCATAATGCTTTATGGCCTTCTTCATGTACTTGGCATTGTCCTTGTGGATATCATGGTGGGAACGTATTGGCTGACGTAGATCATCGTTCACTACCTGACCGGGTCCCTGGGAGCAGGGCCCTCCCACAAACATCATGATGCGGGCCCCAGTGTTGGGGTAAGCACACTGGAACATATATTGCACTGTCATACACAAATAAGTTTTTCTATTTGTAAGAACTAGTACTAGCTATACATTACTAAATATATAATATAATCTCAGGGAACCAAGACACTACCCTAGATTTGATCTAGATAGAGAATGGGCTATTCCCTGAGCAGTCTGTGAATTATATAACTTGGGGATTCTCAACATTTTTAGGCTCTTGGCACTACTAGGAAGTGGATTATCATCTTGTAAAATCTTGTTAAATATGTTTGTAAATACTTGGTTTTCACCTTTTTTTTATTCAAAGTAGAATATATTATCAGAGTAGCATATTAAATAATAATGTAATTTTGTAACTATTCCAAATGTAAAAAACTGAATAGAATACATACACACAATTATAGAGTAAAATAGCTTTGGAAATCAATAAATTAACTCACTAATATTTCACAATGTGAGACTATTTGAAAATGAACAATACAGTCATCAGTACTGTGAGACTTGTGACATGTTTAGAACAAATATTGATATCTGGCATAATGGTTGGCAATGCAACACGCAAATCATCCTCAAGACTTAGAAGTTTATTTATATTCCAATCTATGTCTCACATTGGCTACCGTGGCAAGTGCAATTCAGAATATACTAAAAGAAAAAACTTTTTTCTATTTCTCCACACCAGTTGAAAATCCCTAATATAACCTCTCATGACAGTCAGTTATGCCAATCACTTGCAAAGCTCTATGAATCGAGCCCACAGGAAATAAATTACTGATAAACTAGAGATCCAACTTGTAAGGCACATTTGAGGAGTTATTTAATATAATATAATTGTAAAAGACTTAGTAGCCCATGATATGAATTAAATTTGATAAGGACTCTTTAAAAAATGAGTTGGAATAAACTTTAAATATCATATGTATTTGAAAGAAATGAGCAAGAGGAGTTGATGGCTAAGAAAGGCAGATATGAGATTTCAAAAATATACAAAAATAAAGTTTCAGCTAAATGACACAACATTTTAAATATATAGTTTTTAGTAAGAACATGGAGACATTATAAGAAAAAGTTAGATATCTTAGCTCAGTCAGCAGCACAGCTGCCTACTGGGTTAAGGAACCCGGGTCTGGCTCCCAGAATGGCCGCAAAATGTATCATTGGGACATCTCAGTTCACAACAATAAAGTTAAGTTCAGGGGACTTGGTGGGTGTTGCATCTCTTTTAGAAATGAGTTTGAGATTATCAGTCCATTCAGAAATTTGTCTTAAATGCCCCTAATAAATAGTAGAGAAAAAACAAAGTAATTCTAATAATTTTGATAATTTTAAGAAGGAAACCTCATAACTGGTTGAAATATTACCAAAATATATTAAATAAACAGAAAAAAGCATTGCATGCAAGACGATGTTAAGTGACAAGAATTAGTATTTACTATAAGTCATTGTCCACTTTACAAGAAGCAGGGAAAGAGAGCACACACAGAGACAATATATTGTGATTTATTTTATTTTGTACAAGCGTTTTAACGAAAATTTAAAAACATAATAAATTAGTACCAAATATTTGTATGATTTATCACTATTATTAAAAGTTGAAAATAAATCATTAAAGTTTTCAATGAAATTAACTAATAGTATTTGTAAATTGTGTTATTTGTTTTTGGTTTAAATGCGACTCATATTGTAAAATCCTCTCCCTCACCATCTAAAGAATTCACATGTAAAAGATAGGGTTTGGGTGTTAACTTTTAATAATTATCTGGTCCAGTCCTCTATTTCAAACATCTACTAGCCCTCTCCATAAAATCCATCCTCAGATTTTATCCTCTTTCTTCCTATTTTAGTGAATATCCATGTCCTTACTATCTTAATATTTAATTTAATTTTTTTTATCAAACTATATATATATTTTTAAGCTGTCTCTTACTACCTGTTCAGGTTATACACTTATGTACTAACTACACAAATGGTTTTTGGGATTAAGAAGGTTATATTTAGAGGTGTACCCATATTTGTGTGGAGGAGTGGAAAACTATTTTGGAAAAACCACCCTCAGTACACCCAACTGAGATTCAAACCTCAATCTGCCAGTCACTGGCAGTCTAATCTACTGGGAGACTAGCGCTTTAGACCACGTGGCTAGAAAATATATTAAATGTTCTAATAAGTTTTTATTTTTAACTATTTTATCATTTGAGGACAATAAGTTTTATTATTTGTTATATCTCGTTCAAGTGCATCATAATATTTATGCAGTTAATTTTGATTTGATAAAATAGAAATGAATAAAACTCTGATATTCTTGAATATAAAGCTGAAGATTAACCTCATATCTAACTTCTAAATAGCATCTTGGCAAGGACCACTCTCAACTCTCAATAGCTTGTAGAGCATTCAATTTTCCAACATTTGCTAGGACACACTCATTCTAAATAGGCATCTAATTTTCCAGAAATTTCAAGACAAAAACCACTCACAATAGCTTCAGGGATCATCCAAATTTTAAAATAAATTCTGTAGGAGGATCACTCCGGCTTCTAGAGAGATCCAGGTTTCAAAATATTATGGTCAGATAAGGACCCCTTAAAATAGCTTTATACACTTTTCAAAAAAATTACCAAAGGATAATACTTAAATTGCGTCTAGGCACATCAAAATATCAAACATTTTCTAGAGAAGAATTACTCCAAAGAGATGCTAAAAGAAACTTTTAGGTTTGTAATGATATCGATTTTTCCTGTCTTTTTTAATATTCGAGATCATAAAAGTAAATATATTAATATTTCTTCTTTTCAGTTAGTATAATGTAAACTCATCTTTTCTAGACTACAGCCATGTTTCTTTTTTCTTTCGTTTAGCTGCACGTGTCAGAAGCATGGTTTTGTTTCTAGGTTGTATTACGCAGTAATTTAATAGCAGGTGCAGGGTAACGCGTCTGTTTTCTTAATTTGCGCACTCATAGAAACTAACCCCATTGGTCGATGGAAAGAAAGCAAAGAGTGGTCTGGGTTCGAGAGTGTGAACTACGGGGTTCACACTCCTCGACTCAAGAAGACGTTAGTTTTGTAGACGCATCAGTCTTCTTCAAATGGCTTCCCCGCTTGACGTATAGTGAAGTAGGTGTGCGTAGGAGGGTCATATTATAATGTTTGAATAAATGGGCATACTGTCCAGTTGATGTCTATCATGTACAGTGTTTATAAGTTTGACCAACTGTAATTTTACAATCATGTACAATAAACTCAATTATACTTTGAAATATACGGAAGTTTAGTATATACATACTAGTATCCATGCATACAACTTTAAATAAGGTGGAGTACAATTAATAGTAACAACGTGAGATGTTACGAATGGTGCACAACGTGGCAGCAGTTAAGATCAACAGTAGAGATACTACAAATGGCATCTCAACGAGGTAACAATTAACGACAGTGAAACGTAGTACATTACAATTGGCACCAAAGTGGGGCATTAGCAGATAGGAGTTTGTACATTACAATTGGCATCCCAACGTGAAGAGGTTCTGTAGGTAACAATTAGCATCCAATTCGGGGTAACAAAGTCTGTACGTAGCAATAGGCGTTCCAACGTAAGGGCTAAATAACGTAGTGCGTTACAGGTTCTTACAATTTTAAAACATTAGCTGGGTGAGGTGGGTCTCCATAACCCTCCTTTGGCTTAGGGGGTTAAAGTTCCTCTAAAATAAAATAAAACTTCCCCTCCCCTTCAAACACAAGGTTCTGCCGCAACAGTTACTATTTTATTATGTATTCTACATTTTTTTAAATAGCCTATTTTATAATATAGGTTGCCTAAAAATGCAACATGTTCTTTTAGGCTGTGTGTGAAGTTTAACGTTTAAATGTAGCATGTTGCAATTATGAATTGTGTGAAAAACATGCAAATTTGGTATTGCACACACATTATGGTCCCTGCTGTACAAAAAGACAGAGTGTTCCAAGGTAAAGGTAGGATGGTCAATATCAGCACAAGAGCAGGGAAGGGACTCCCAACCTTGTCCCAAGGAGATGTGGAGGGTGAAAACACCCACAACCACCCCAGGACAAACAACCACACTTAGCTATGTATCATTTACCATGACGGGACTGTCTTTAGAAACAGGAGCCAAACCAAGTGAAACCTATGTCAGAGAAACATATGTTATTACAGAACTAAGGATGTCAAACCAAATACCACAATAATATTGATTATAACTGGTATTGAAAGAAATAAGAATCAATCTAAAAGACCACCAGTTTTGATACCTCAATTCTAAGCTCAAAAATCATAATTAATTTAATTTTGGCATAAAAATGAAACAACAATATTCAAAATTAGGTAATTCTTCATTATGACCATTATGAGTTATTTTTCTATTTCACTTCAGTACCGGAAAAATATGAATGTATAGGGGTGTGCAAAGCTTTGAAACTTTAACAAATTAAGAAGCTTTATAAGTAAAATATTGACAGCTAAAATCCTCTATTTAAGGTATGTTAGTTCCATTTTAAGCTGTTATATACAGTACAAAGTAGTATTCAAATGAAAAAAATCTGAAATGATTGTAATTTGTGATAGTTCGATTTGAATCGAAATATTACAATAAAACATTTTTAAAAGTAATTTTACTGTATAAAATTATATAAATATTTTTCAAGCATAGAACAACCAGCAAAGAAATATTCAAACTTCGATTCGGCTTCAAGAATATTTCATATTTTAGATTAGAGTTCGCTTTGAATTGAAAAAGTGGACTCGGCACACCCTTATAAATGTACATGACCTTTGTGGTCTAGTGATCTTGCACTAATCAAGTCATTTTGTTTAATTTTATCTTTTACTACATACACTTTTTCATTGGTTTTCCTTTTTCAACCATATTAAGTATATTTAAATAACATATTTTTAATGTGAGGTTGGATGTACGAAAAAGGATTGATATTATAAACTTTGAGGAATTAGGAATCAAAAAGTCAATGTTAAAATTTAAAAAATGGAACAGAGAAAAACAGGAAGTATAACAGTTCTATAAGAAACACCACATGATATCAACATCAGAAAAAGTGAGAGGCAATGCAAATTTAAGCAGCCATGTAGTGTCATTGGGTGTGAGAGGCATGAGTATCACATAGACAAACAAGCATAAAATGTTCCCAATAACTTGAGAAATCATAGTGTAGCTTCTTTACCCTTACTCTCATCTTAACTGATATGTATCATATGGTTGCGATTTATGTTATTTAAATGAGAAATAAATTTAATGACCATGCATCTAAAGTAACAATACACAAAATATATTTAACAATGAGGATAAGTTGTGGCTAAATAATTTAATAAACATGGAAATCGTTTAACATAAAGAAAGCATAAAGTACATAACCTAATAAGTGAAAATGTAACTAAGAAAGCCCATTTGGAGAAAGAGGAAAAGGATGCGAGAAGAATAATCATTTGTTTACAGTAAACTGCCTCCATCTTCTTCTATCCTTGCACCAGACATCTACGAAGCAGGTATTTTGATTTTGAATCAAATATCAAATCAAAACAAATATTATTTGTGAATTTCAAATAACTATCCAAACAAATCATATCCTAGCTAAATTTGGTAAAGTTATGATATTAAAAAAAATAAAAATTTATCAATAATAAAAGATACATATTGGTTTTAGACTCTAGTCCTACGAGCCCAACATGATCATGCTGTAAAGAGCACCATCTGTTTTGGTGATTATAAACTATTTCAATACTTATTTTCAGTCCTCAAAGTTAACACATTTGTCACATATTATCCAGGAGTGTGATTAGAATATACTAAGGTATTAAAAAGGCTGTTTTGGGGAAAATAGTGCATCTTATTTTCCGGTCAATATGGTAATAATAATGATTAAGCATTTACTTTATCTCATAAGACTTGTTATTAAAAATATAATAACATATTTTAGGTAGATTGTGGGATTTGCAACAGTATTAAACTTTACCGATTTTTTTCTTATTTGGTTTGCTTTGAATTATAGAAGCTTTGCAGACCCCTACCTTGACCCATTTTTCTTTTACTTGCACACTTTATGTTATCTCACCCTCCAACCTGTTTCTTGGTATCCATGGCAGTCTTTATTCTACATACTTCATCTCCCAACACTCCCTTTGGTATCCTTTTTTCCCCTCTCCTCATTACATGATCATAATATCCCAGCCTTGCTTCCTCTAGTTTCATAAACTCTCATGTACTCCCTGTAGTCCCACTCTTTTCCGGATAATTTCATTCCCATGACCTCCACTTTCCTAGTCTCTTCTATTCGATGTCCATATTTTTACTGCATATTCTGACAATGGGTATAAAGTACACTCTAAAGAGCACTTACACTTCATGGGGACATCTCTTCTTCGTAGCAGTATTGTTTGGGAAAACTGGTTTTTCTAGTTTTATTTTTGAAAACCACAATTTGCTTATATTGTCCTTAAAATACATTTAAAAGATTTTAATAAATAAAATAAAGCCCCGATTTTGTATTATTAAATATCTAATTTTGTCCGTAGTACTAAAATTCCTTACTGTAATTATCAAAGTGAAAAAAAATACTCACAGCATGAAAGGTCCATATCCCCACAGTAATATATTGGTTAAAATTGTGAGAATTCAATAGTCATGTTTAATATTTCTTAATTTGTACATGTAAAGTAGAGATAGAGTTGAGGTAAAGATAATCTATAATTGAGATGTATGCTCTTCAACATTATAAAGAATTAATTTATTTGGGGTATAGAAAAATTATATTGTTATTGTTTTAAAGAAAACTCAGTCATACCAAAAAATATTTTTATGGTTTGTTTTTGAAATGTATATTTAAATTTTTTTCGAATAATAGGCTTGCAGAAAAACAAGAACATTTACTTATTTATCACAAAAGCATGAAGTGATCGAAGGAAGTCCAATACAAAAATTATTACTTAACAAAAATTTCCTTTTGGCATATTTTGATGTTAGTGTAAAAGAACTGTAAATATGGTGAAAGCTATTAATTATTTGGCAGTGGTTTTAAACATTGCAAATTCTTGCCTTGGTGACTAATAATTATGATTATATTGTTTTTCGAGAGTTTCCAGTATATATTTTATTGCTTTATAAATTTCATACTGTAGTCTAAAATTCACACACAACTGTACAACACATTCTTAACAATAAGACAATTCCATGGATTTCACTGCATCGACTGTACCATATGATCCTACAAAATACTAATAATGACAGCTATGATCCACAGTACAAATTATAAATGGTTGTTTACCTGTTTACATGCATTCAAGCATGGCAAATTTTGCCAAACAAATATGCATTCAGAAAACCCAAAAACCTGAGATGATTTCAATTTTTCGTTGAAAAACCACAATTTTCAGTTTCTGGTAAACAGCAATACCAAACTCTTCATAGCAGGTCTCTTACACACCTATAGAATAACATCTGCTGCCCATATTAGATCCTCTCTAATCCCACCCTTCGACCCAATCAAGCTTCCAAGATATTTTACAAATACCTTTCTCAACTTTAATTAATCCAGCTTTAGAGCTTTACTAGGCCTTATCCCCTTCCTTGTCATTACTGTCACTTCACCATGCTAAATTTCATTCCTTACTCTTTCAAGTAGGAAGAATCCAACACACGAAGGTAACATCTTTTTCCATTATTTTGTGTTCTATAGTAAATAAGTCACACACATGATAAAACACAAATAAATATATGTTTCAATATTCTTGTCTTTCTTTATCTTTTTGTTTGATAGAGGTAACAATGTCAAAATATAACTTTGGGTTTACATATCTTTCTGGGGCTTACACATCATTCACGTGAATGTTTTAGAAACATAAATGCTTTGCTGGTTTTTCTAGAGGACACCCAAACATTGACATATCCTATAAATGGAGGCAAAATGATTGAAAAAATTAAATACAACCATTTCCATCATTCAATCTCAATCAAATGAAATAATCTTAAGTAAGTTATATTTCGGCACTTGCCTTTATCAAACAAAAATAAAAATACAATAATGCAATATCTTTCAATGTGTGTGTGTGAGTACTTCTACAATAGAAGACTAAGATTTGTCTTGTGTATTGGATTATTCCCACATTTTTACCTGTTTCCCTTGGTGGGCTTTCTTAATTGAGATTTCCCTTATTAGTTCAATTTACATTTTACATTATTATAAAATAAACAAGCTATATGATTTTATTAAAAGAGAGACATACATAAATCAAAAAGTTGAAATCTTAAAACGTAGCAGTATATCTAGTATTTACATAGCACAACAGCGAGTTTAATCAAAATGGCATTTGACAAACCATAATATAAATTTTTAACTGTAATCACAAAATTACTACAAGCTTTCTAACAAGTCTTTAGTTGTTTTTTTTAACTTAAGGTTTAATGTTAAATTTTTCCAAGGGATAAGTACTCTTCGTTTACTCTGTAAGATAACAGGCTTACCTTGCTTGATTCAACTATGGTGTATCTTGCAAGATTTTTGTTTATTTATGCATGTCAGGACTACACTTGTAGTTCAGTTTGTGGGACTAATGTACTGTTGCCCAGGCAATGTCCGAATGCATTAATCATACATTCTTTCCGTGGAGCCTCTTTCCATGTCCCGATGAGATGAGGAGATGGTGATAGGGAATATGAGGGTGTGAAACCAGTAGAAACGATTAACCTAACTTAAACCTAACCAGACCCTGGTGGCCGATGATGAGATTGTTCACCCTAGGGGGAATCAAACCCGGAACCCCCAGGTTGGTAGCCAGGTGCGCTGACCACTATACCATGGGGCCAGTTATCTTGTAGGATATGACTATAGTGTAATTCATAAAGGATAGAATACTCTACCTTACAGTGTAAATGAAGTGTCCATACATATTACTATTTTGAATTTATGGTTCTTTGTTGGTCAAATGCTTTTCTAGATTATGCAAAAGAAATTACACATACATAACAGTTGTTGATTAAACAATCATGCTAAACGATAAGAATAATTACAAAGCCTAATCTAGTGCTAGATACAGAGGAATTTCAAAATGTTATAAAAGCCGAGTTAATATTAAGAGCACAGCTACAAATATTTAATTTACATTTAAGAGTTGTAAGTAGGTACTGCATGAAAGTACAAGTAAAATTAGCATATATCTTAATATCTAGTAATGGATAATATTATTTATGGAATAAGGTACAATAAAGTGAGATAGAAACAAATAAAAAATTACTCATACAATGGAAATAAAAACACAGTTCATATTTTGAAGTGCTGTTACTGGACCAATAGGTAATGAGCAAAACCTAGGTCAAGGTATTGGGCGGCAAAAATTTTCATCAAGAGACCAAAGTAGATTTATCATTGGAAAAGGAAAATTTACTGTACCTTCTTTCACTAATGAGGTAATTGTATTATATTTGGAAGAAGGTACAACAAGGAAGATGGATAGAAACATATACTAGAAAAGAGCAAAATATGGCTTTTACAATGATAAGAACACTGTTCACACTTTACATTACTGCCACTAGACAAAGAGAATATGGCTGCCTCTTGAAGAAAATTGATTGTTACAGCCCAATCCTTTGAAATATTTTTTATTTATTGAAACTCGTCAGGAGCATGAGGCACGCAGCCTAACTCCAAAAAGAGGAAACCATAAAACACAATAGGGATAAAAAGGAAATTTGTAAAGAATGATACCACACTTAGATAGGAATATGTAAAATAATAATAATTATTGTTATTGTTGTCGTCACCATTACCTCTTTGTCCAATGGCAGCAATGTAAAATGTGAACTGTGTTCTTCTTTACATTGTAAAGCCCATATTGTGTTTGTCCTTTTATATGTTTCTATCTAAGGGTCTGCGAAATGGGTTTTTAATTCGATTCGAGTATTTCTAAAAGCTCCCGAGTTTGAGAATAGTCCTATTTCATAATTTTAAAATGTTAAAAAGTATATTAAAACACATGTTATTAAAATATGAATGACACTCATTTTTATAAACAGTAAATACTTATTGAGTAATGGAAATATCTGTTTTTAAATTAGAAATAACACTTATCAAACACAATTTAAAAAACAAGTATATTCAAATAAAAATCTAATAAAAAATGATTAATTAAAATGGTTTCAACATTGATGTCTTTAAGCACATTTAATGTCAGGCCTCTACCAATGTTCGGATTCCACGTTAAACTGTAGGTCCTCCATTTTATCTCACAATCACCCTACCATTACACATAAGCATGTGTATAACACAAATGGGTAGTAAGACGCGGTGGTACTAATAATAATAATTTAAAGACATAAAAATTACACTAACAATTTATAAAACAAAGTTAATAAAATGAATAAATGCATGATGGCTTGGAAATGTATAACAAGATAATGTAGAAACACTGTAGAGTGATGTAAAGTAAGTGATAGTGAAGAAAGCCAACATGAAAGGATAGTTAGCCTAGGCCTAGATAATAACAAACAAACTTCTTTTTTCATGTCTTTAACTTTCGCACTTTTCAATTCTTTAAAACTTCCACAGTTGCACATTAGTTTGAATTTTTGGAAATATTAATTTTTCATTGATGTCTTTTCATATGAAAAATAAATGTTTCCGAAAATTAAAAACAATTTGCAGCTGTGGAAGTTTGAAAAAGTGGGAAATGTAAGTGTAAGAAGAAATAGAGAATTGTGTTTATATCTAGGCCTAACCTAACTATCCTTTCAGGTTGGCTTCGCTTAATAATACTTACTTTATATTATTGTACAGTGTTTCTACACTGTCTTACTATACAATTAGTATTAAGAGTATCATGACCTAATAAATTATATTAAAAGAAACAACTTTAAAGAATATGATAGCCCATCCTCAAATAGGTACAATGAAATGTAACGTTTGAACAATACCAAAACAACACAATTAGAAAGATCGGGGAAAAAGGTTTAGAGCAAATAGTTCAATAAGAAATAGTGTGTCAAGTTGAATACACATCATGATAAGAACAAAGAAAGAATGCAGAATGTGCCAGTACCAACCTCGAGTAATCCAACAGCAATGGAAAGTGCTACCCCTGTGGAGCGAAGAGAGCGCTTGCCTTGGGACACAGGCCAAGGGTCTCGCTGAAGTTCCCCAAGCAGGTCTGTCAAACTCATGTCACACTTGTGCACAGGCTGCAGAAACCTGATACAAACAGACACCAGCACTACAAACAACAGCCCCATGTCTAAAGATTTGTGACATCACTGCCTTGGTTTTGCATGCCAATAATTAAATTACAAAAAGAACAACATATAAAAATGTGTAAACAAAAAAATGAAATAATATATCAAAGTGATCACTATAAGTTTGCCCGAGCAGTAAGTAGAGCTGGAAATAAACCAGGAGGCCAGGGCTCAATTTTGACTTGTTAAACCGGAGGGTGTTTTTATATCCCTTGAGTTTTAATGTAATAAGTATTGAGAGGAGGATAGAAACACAAGGTGTGCGCACTTAACAGAAATATATAGGCTCAAAATAAGTAGCAATATCCAACGTCCAGCCACAGTGTTCTACTATTTTTTTGCTGTAGAAGGGGTATAATGTGCTCTGTTATGTATTTTGTTGTGTTTAAATTGTTAACTTTTGGGCCTACATTTTTCTTCCTTTTTATCCTTCTTTCAATGTTAATTAAATTAATTATTTAACCTGAAAAGGTAGTAGGACACAGTGGTAAAAAAAAAGAGCACAAAGTAGTTAAGTTTGCTTATTTTTAGTGGTGAGCGAAGTCAAATCGAAAAATATAAGATATTCCCAAATTCACATCAAAGTTCAAATATTTAGAAAAATGTTAAATGTTGGATAAAAATATTATACTTTATATAACTATGTAAATTTAGGTATTGAATATAATTTACAAAATGTTATTAATATAATTATTAATATTATATTATCTTATGATATTATTAAAATGATAAAAGTGATCATTACAAAATAGCTATGATCTAATTATTTAAAAAAATGCAAACAATCTTATGTAAATAAAAACATAAAATAATAATTTTAGGCGAATCTAGAATTTTACTTTCTGTTTGAAGTCAAAGCATACAAACATTCCAAGTGAAGTCAAAGTTTTAAAATCTTTGCGCACCCCTACTTACTTTCAACTAGAGGTGTGCGAAGCTTCAAAAATTCGAAGCCTAAGTGAATCTTTATATATTTCGTATTCAATTTCTATGTGTGGCTTCGGCAGCTATTTGAAGCTTAATGTATTATTCAAAGTCTAGTGATTATATTACACACATTTTACATCAAATAAAAATGAACTGAAATTACATCAAGAAATAGAATATATTTTTATGGTTTTAAATTTTAGAACAAGTTTGCGTTAATTTCTTGGTGGAACTTGGAAAATTTCCCAGACATCTTGAATTTCAAGGTGGCCATAACATTAAACCTCTAACCCACTTGATCACAAACATGGATTGGTACCAACCAAAGATGAATTTATTCATCTTGAAAAGTTTAGATTAAAATAAATAATGATTTTTTTTTATTTTCAGTGTGATTATTTAAACTTTTGAAGTGTTTCTTGAATATCGAAATATTTTTTTAATATTCTAAAATTCACACACGCAACCTTTCACTTTTTTTACTACATGAATCATTATGTTCAATTCAAATTCCTGTTAATATGTAGGCTAGTGGCAGACATGAGCAAATGTTGAGCACATGTGCGAGGAACATAAGATTCCTTAAATTATTTTTTAAAAAACACACACATATAGTGAGTACTTATAAATGAAAATTGCTGTTAATTTAGATAAAATTATAGATATTTTACAAGTAAATCTACAAAAAGTTGTTATTCCATACAGATTACGCGAAGATTTGATTTATGATTATTATCATCAGGGTCATATTATTTTCAAGATTGGCTAAAGGTGCTTTCAAAATCAGAAACATTTTTTTTTAGTCATTCACATGGCAAGATTTAAATGAAGAGGAATGGGACTAAAACAAAAGATGTGATCATGCACATTATTATTAAACTAAGGACTAATGAACATAATGTGAAATATTTCTAACGGTTTGTGATTTTTATGTTTTTATAGGAAACGATAAATAAAGTTACAGTGTCAATTTGGTAAACTTTTTTTTTATATGTTGTAATTTTAATGTCTTTAAAGATATGAGTGTTGTACTTATATTTAAATTATCTTTTTTTTTTATAAAGTGTTGTTCTAGATTAAAGACAAATATTTCCAATTTTTAAACTTTTTTTTCAAAAGTATTTAGTATTTATAAAAATGAGTGGAGTGTAATTCTTATTTCATAAGATTGTGCTTTCATTTATGTTTTTAAATATCAAATTTTAAGATGTGATATTTATAGTTTGTTAATTTTGACATTTCAAATATACTATTTTACTTTTAAAATAAATAACTATATACTCTTAACTTGACTCAAACTTAGAGCTCTTTGAAATATTCAGCTCGAGTTCCACTCAAATGAAAATACCCATGCTTGCACACTACTGTTATTTAACCTCGGTATTTGGGTCTGATGTTAAGTATTCCCAAACCCCTAATGTTAAGGTGGAGAGAAGATGGGATAACCAAAGTGCTAAATCACATGTAGCAAATGGCCCCAATTGTATTGGGTTAAGATTAAAACCTTGGCCTTCCAGTCACCAACAATCCAGACTATTATGAGAATACCGTTTTGGATTGTGTGGCCACCAATGCAGGTAGCCACTGTTCTTCTCGTATATTCCAGACTAAGGGAGTTGTTACCTATTTGCAGGCGAGAGGGGTTGACCCCCGGGACCTCGTGGCTGGGACTGCTGCTGGGGGGCAGTAAACTTTCCAATTCCCAGCATATCCTGAATCTGCTTGGCAGTGAGATCCTTGGTGCCACGGAACACATAGCTCTTTGAGCACCCCTCGCATCCTAGCTCGTGAACCTGTACCATTTTGCCAAATGTGACTAGGCCAATGAGAGCATTGGGTGGAAGCAAACTCAAGGACATCTGCAGAGAGTCCTTGAGGGCCCCAAGCTCCTCGTCATCTATACATGTGTCCACTACCAGCAGGAAAATTGGGGGCAGGCACTGAGCACGCTAGAACACACGTGCATAAGCAATGTCACTAGCCGCCATGACTCAATGCACTCAAAAAACACATGACAGAACGAGTTAATAAGCATTTGTAATTCAACAGCATGCCACCACGACTTAGTAGGTTAACTACAGAACTAAGGTACCTGAGTTACATCACAGGATATGCGTAAAATAGATAATTATATGCTGTTCTTATTTCCACATTCCTTTCTGTTTCTTATTCTCTTTACAAATATCTCCTCATATATTTTAGTGGCACATAAATGTTTTCACCCCAATAATTTGTACACCTCTTCCCGTCTCCTTTCTTGAAAATAGGTACTATAACTCCTTTTTCCCCACTCTTGTAATGTATTGATTTGGATTAATCTAAATTATGTAAAAAGTCATGGATGAAGGTAATTTTTCTTTAAAGTAATATAGGTAGAGTATCCTTTTAAGATTCATCCATGAACAAACACGCGTTTCTCAGAATGAGGTGAAAGGGACTTCACCCTAAAATATATTTTTTTATACCTTCTTTCTTGTTAAAATATCTACTGCGTTGCTTCCTGTTAAAGGGAGGAGGTTCACAGTATTTGGTAGAAAACGCCATTTCTTTATACCAATAAGAAGCTAGCTCTCACAAAATGTGTCGTCAGGACTCTGTCTATTGGTTAGTTTTTACTTTGTTGACCAAGGGAGAAAATGCAAGGGGTATGTCATATATAGACCATAGTGCGTATGTTTATATTCAGTATTCAGAACAATTTAGTACACATATAAGCAGTACAGTATAGACAGTATGATAGAATAGCAATTGACTACGACGACGATGGGAAGGACGATCTCCAGGACCTTGCTCCCAGTCCAACACATTATAATATAAGTCACTTCAATATCACAAGTGTGCAGTGATAAGAAACATTTAACTGAAATATGTGCAAATAATTTACTGGTGTAATATAAATAAACCGTGTGTGAAATAACAGCCAACAACATTTCTCTTTCTTTAATAATATTAATACAGATTTAATTAGTGCTCGAACACGGGGCTATAGACAGCTGATTAGACGGTATATTTTCCGTACAGTGATGATAGGCGCTCGATAACGGAGCTTTATACAACCTATATAGACATCACATCATCTTTTATCTGGGAATTAATCCGTTGTGTATCAATTCACACCCGAAGTAGGGTGATTGATCACATATTATTATTATTGACGCCCAAAGAGCGGCGCATTTATTCCGTATAGTTACACTCTTCTCACCTTGTTCGCATTCCAAACCACTCTTAGCACCCTGTATAACCATTGTATACCTACTTCACCTGCTGCTATTATCATTTCCAGAGTCAGTTCATCCACAACTAGTGCTTTCCCAGGTTTCCTCTTCTTTAATGTGTCCTCCACCTCCTTCCATGTTCGACTTCTTTCCTCCTCTTCTGCTATTTCTTCCTGCTCCCCTGTTTCACTCTCATTCCTTTCCTCTTTTGGGTTGAACATTTTCTCAAAATATCTCATCCAAAGTTTCGTTCATCCCTTTCCTGTCTTCAATGTTCTTCCTTATTCATCTATTGTTCAAATTCTTGTCTTTTCTCTCTCGTGTTTCTTACTTGGCTATATAACACAATCTTACTCCCTTTCACATCCAGTTCCAATATTTCAATTCATTTACCTCTGTCGTTCCCACCAGATATATTTCGTCTTATGTTCATAATTTTTTCAATGATTTGGATTCGAAGGTAAAATGGAGATTCTGAATTGTAAAATGGTGGATCCATCCCAACTTGAATTTGTTTAATATGCTCACTCTAATGTCCTGATATAAAAATTGTAGGGCTCTGCAATTACACGTATTCCGAGCTTTAAGCCGAGCTCGTCGCTTAAGCTTGAAATCGAGTTAGAAAGTTGTGTAGGCTCGTCATTTTCGAGTTTCTGCTTGATGTACTGAATAATCTATTTTTAAAATGCAATAGTAAGCATAGTCTATTTGAGATATCAGCATTTCTACTTATAAATCATTCGGTTACCTAACAAATAGTTAAAAATTAATTTCAATTTTCACATTAATAACATAATGGGACTTAAAAACCACTTTCGTCCAGTAAATTTATTCAATATTTTCGTCCATTTTGAATTATAGTTGATTGAAGTTGTTTACTTATATTGCCTTGACAAAGCAAAGGTAATAAAAATAGCTAAGAAGATTACTAAATAAATAATTTTTTTAACTATTTTTACCTGGTACCTTTCTAAAATAATAATTTATTTTCTAAATGTTTTCAAACCTAAGATATTAAAAACTTGTCTTAAATAATAGGTTTAGCTACAAAACTAGCTATAGTTTTGTTACTATCTAGTTATAGAATTATGTTGGTTAAGCTGCATAAAATCCATGTTGAGCTTAGTTATTGATACATATTTTACCAAACTTAACAAATTTAAACTAAAAAAGCATTTACTATTTCATATTGTTTGCTGGAAATATTATTTTTAATTTTAAAGTATGAGCATCAACTTTTATAAGCATTAAACATTAGATTGAAGTATATTTCTCAATAAAATAATGTTTAACGAGGGCCTTTACAACATGCATTTGCAACTGCGCATAGAGGAATGGAAATGGAACAGAAGACATGATCGTGCACAATTACACTAAGGAATAATAAACTAAATACGAAACATTTCAAATTTCTAATTGTTTATGATTCTTACGTTTTCATTTATGGTAAATAAACTTACTGAAGAATATTTTGGGAAAATATAAGCTTATTGAAACATTTTTTTAAAACTTTTTAACAAAAAAGTGTAGAAATCCTCTACAATAATGTAAAGTGATAGGCAAGGATGCCAACCTGAAAGGATAGTTAGGTTAGGCCTAGATATAAACAAACACACTTCTCTCTTCATGTCTTCTCACACTTTTCCACTTCTTCAAAACTCCCACAGTTGCACATTGTTTTGAATTTTCAGGAATATTACTTTTTCATTCATGTCTCTTCATATGAAAAATAATTATTTCTTAACATAAAAACAATGTGCAAGTTTTTTTCTCTCTAGGCCTAACCTGACTATCCTTCACTATCACCTACTTTACATCACTGTACAGTGTTTTTACACTGTTGTGTTATACATTTCCAAGCCATCATCCAATTATTCATTTAATTAACTTTTTTTATAATTGTTAGTGTAATTTTAATGTCCTTAAAGACATGAATGTTGAAACCATTTTAATTATTTTCTATTAAATTTTTATGTGAGTGTTCTTATTTTTAAATTGTGTTTTATAAGTATAATTTCTAATTTAAAAATCAATATTTTTGTTAATTAACATTTTTTTTTCAAAATTATTTACTATATATAAAAATGAACATCATTTATCTTTTAAGAACATGTGTTTTAATATGCTTTCTAACATTTTAAAATTATGAATATGCAATTCTCGAATTCGAGAACTTTTAGAAACACTCTACTCTAATGAAAAAACTCAAGCTCGCAGACCCCTAAAAAAATTCTTAGGGAAAGTGGATTTTAGAGTATAATTAGAGATGGTCCTATTGAATCCTAAATTCCTATGGGGTTTGAGAGATTCAAGATTAAAAAAAACATATATATCAAACACAATTATTATGAAGGCCTCAAGTTGAAATCCCAATTAACAATTACTCAAAGGAATTGTATTGACTTGGGTAGTTGGGAATGCAATATGATCAGAAAAAAAGGACAAAATTGTGTAATGACCCTGCTCTGGACCCCTCTCATTTGTTTGAAAACCATGGATGAAGTGTATCTTATTTTTGTTAATATTTCATGACTATAGAACAGTATGTAAATTTCCTTTCATGCTTTGTCCATGAATGGATCTAGGCAAATTTGAAAGATATTATTTTCGTACAAGATTCTAAATTCAAGTTATATATTTATTATTAATATTATTTTAACTAAACATTAATTATTTCAATGTGTTTTAAGAGCATAAGTTATTTTCAAAAGTAACTTTAAATAAAATAAGAACTGCACCATCCTTTGTTCAAGGTTTTCTTCTGTTCAGTGTTAAAATATGGCAATGATTCAGCCAAGTTTTAGTTCAAACAAATATTAGACAACCAATAAGAATCTAGCTTTTAAAGCTTCAGCCAATCAAGAGCTCTCTTATTGTTTGGTTTAATACCATGGAAGGAAAGGGATAGCAGGATATTATGAGTGTAAGAGCTTCTATGACTCCACTCCGCATCGATTTGCCAAACTAGCAGGAACTATGTCGCTATAATATTGAATTTGTAATTATAAAAGAAATCAACCATCTTCAAGCATTATAAAAAAAAAATCAATATAAGTAAATCCTATAGTGGGTGAGGTACATTATGTTTATCACCCAACCGTGTGCTTAAGACTACACATCACAATTGATACCACAAGATGGAGGAGTAGGGTGAGAAAGTTTTGCAACCTGTCAATTGTATGAAATTAATCTAATATGTATGACAAATAAACAAAATATTGAATGGTGGCAAACCTTAAATAATGGCTCTTTTCAATTTAATTTTAAATATTTCCACTAATAAATATTTTACTTTTTTAAGATTCATAGATTTGAAAGAAAATTTTATTGATTCAAATTTGAGAAAAATGGGATTAAACGCATCTCTAATAAAATAAACATAAAACTTGAGTTAACTTTTAATCAACATGTAATATAGACTACTTCCTAAGGACAATACCATGTGGCATTGAAATATTAAAATTTCAAGTGGTTTTTTTAGTTTTAGCTGTGCTTCATTTTCTACAATTCTATCATATTGATTTAGTGACATATTATAACATGCTTAGTGCCCTTCATTTTGCACATATTAATTTTATATATAGTAACACAAGTTGGGATTTTAGCACCTGGGACCACACTTAATGCCAGCATTAAAATGTTGTTCCTATTCGTGTAAATAAAGACTATGTACATTTTTAACATCAACTGTATTTGTACCAAGGGCCCTCATAGATGATAGCTAAAGCACAACTATATGATAAAGACCTAGGACTAGGCCAATGAGTTGAAACTACATAAAACTGCCACCAGATGATTTAAAGTGCGCAACCAATGATTAATTATTATTTTTACAATCCGTTTAAACTTTGTTTATGTTATAGTTTAAAAAAATTCTTTGTAGTGAATTAATGATAGATTAAAAAATGTTTACATTTCAAATAAACAATGCCTCTTGAATCTGTGTAAGCCTACGTTACTTACAGTAATGGTGTACTCGATCGTGGAAAATATGGGGATTAGTTCCGCAGGCTGGTGCTGCTCAGAGATGGCTGCATATTGCGGGGGGAACTGAAATTAATTAATTAATTAATTAATAGTCATATATATATTTTGTGTTTATACTATAATCTAGTGACAAGGTTGAATATCAGAAACTTTAATTACTCAACTTAAGAGGAACAAAATGAAGGTGAAAGTATAAATTATCTCACGATAAAATGGGAGAAAACATGGCAGTCGTTTTTACTGATGTTTTAAGTTTTCGTGGATTTCAGGGATACAAAACAAATCATAGGATATGCGAGTGATTTTACGGATATTATGTTTTTTTTTAGTTTAACATTTACAGTCATGATTTTTACTTCTAGCTATAGCAATTTTATTCCCAAGTCTCTGTTTCAAATAATAGATTCTTTAATTCCTTCCTTTAAAAGTGAACCTGTTTAATACAATTATTTAATTATCTAGCATGCCTATCTACCTGTTTAGGTTATACGCTTAAGTACTAATTACTCTAATGGATTAGGAATTGGGAAGGTTAAGTTTAGAGTAAGTGAACACGCATTTGAGTGGAGAGAGATTGGAGAACCATTTAGGAAAAAACACCCACAGTTCACCTGACCGAGGTTTGAACCGTAATATCCCTGTCCTCGGCAGTCAAGTTCAACACGAAACTAACGCGTTAGTCAACTACACCATCGAGGCAGCTGATTTAGTCCAATTAAAGTAGGAACACTTAGGTTTTAGTCAATATCATATATTATATACTTAGCACCGAGTCTTATTAACCATTCGGATTATTCGCTTAAGTACTATTTACGCTAATGATTTAGGAATTGGGAGGATTTAATGTAGTGTAAGTGAAACTGCATTTTCGTTGAGGGAGAGTGGAAAATCATTGAGGAAAATCCACCTCCCAGTTCACCCGACCAAGATTAGAACCTCAATCTACCCATCCTTGGCAGTCTAGCTCAACACGAAACCAGCATGTTATTTAACTACGCCACCGAGGCGGGTAATATCATGTATTCTAATCACACAAAAAAGTCACCATGTTGAGTCAAAGATAAATGATAGTGATAGCCCAGGTACATAACGCCACAAAATAAATAAGATTGGTGAGGAAGGAGGTAGTAGGAATCATCCTTTGTTCAACTGGCCAAGAGTCGAATCCCTGTAGATCAAGTCACCATGATCCTCCATTGATAGCCTAGGTACTTTTATTAACATTTTATATCAATAATCCACATTTTTGAAGTCTCCATATTTTGAAGATTAAAATCATAATTTTGTTATGGCCATTTATTATGTACCAATCTACATAGTATTTTTTTTNAAAAAATAAAATCTTTGTTGTTGTCAACATAATGAATTTCAGATTATTTTTTTCAATCAACAGGACTCCCTGATTTGTTCAAGTCAAGCATAAAATTGTTTTAAGGTGCATGCAGTTCCTGACCGGGTTCCTCTGTAGGCAGAAGTTGCAGACCCATAGTTTGGCACGATAATCAACTTGGCAGAGGGGGTTGAGGATGGCTCGGCAAGTGTTCCTGGTGCACAGCACAGGGTCGTACTGGATAGGAGGAAGATCTAGAACATATAGGGAGAGGAGAGAATGAAGACTATTTCTGAGTTTTCTTTCTAAAGAAAACTTACAATCATGAATGTATTAAGTATAATATTTAGATACAAGACATACTAAATTAATAAGTAAAAATATATATTTTAAATAGCAACATGTCTTACTTACTACCTCTTCAAGTTTAACATGTAGCCAATGTACTAATTATTCTTATGAGTTAAGGATGAGGAAAGTTGAATTTAGAGGAAATGTATCTCCATTTACTTGAATGGAGAGTGGAAAAAACCCCTTAGTACACCCAACCGAGATTTGAGCCCCAACCTCCCTGTCCCTGGCAATCTAGTCAAACACCTTAAACCTGGAGTGGGCAACCCTGGTGCCAATAACCACATGTGGCAAATTGGCTGTAAAAGTCTGGTGAAATTGAGTTTGGCCGCTCTCATAGTAAAATAAACTTTTCCCTGATGAAGTGACAGTGTGTTCTGTTGTAAATTAATATTTCCTGTATATCATTGGAAACATTCCACTTTAGGAATGAGTCAGTGACACAACACTGCCATCCAATACTCCCCTCCACTCCTTTCTCAACAATTCAAAGGGCTGTATGCAAGAGCGAGCTAGGTTTTAAAGAGAAATAACACTGTGGGCTGGGTTTTTAAATAAGGAAAACTCCCTTCCTAGAAATGCATAGAAATGTGAAAATGCAATTACACGAGGCCAGTTGATAAGCAGACAGTAGTAGACTGATGCCATTCAAGTCTGCCTATCAAATGGCCTCGTTTAGAAGCATCTTGAGGAAAAATGTTGATTAAGACTGCTCTTCTATTTCATTTTTCATGATAACTAGGGTTCACTCACCCCTTTACTGATTTTCATTCTTGCATTTGAGTCTAGTCTTGACCTTGAACAGGTGGTGTTTAATAAGTAATAATACACATTTTAAGTGTGTGTTTTCACCTGTTTCATGTGTACGCTTTTCTGATTTTTCTTTGATTTACAAAAAATAAATCTGTTATTTTAACATTTTCTTCTTGAGAGATGAATAAGTGAATGATATGAAAATGAAGTGAGCCAACAGCAGGTGAAAGTACTGAGGTGAATGAAGCAGACAAACTTTTGATTCACAACTTAGCAGTAAAAAAACAAACAAGAGAATGGAAGAGTGTGACACTAAAATTTCAAGAAAGCTGGGAACTAAGATTTGAAGTAATGCAAGTAAATGAAAATCTTGAGATTCTCCCATGCAAAAAAAGTTTCGGTGAGAATATGACAAACAGTTTGAAGACACACTTTCAAAATAATCAGTGAATTTAACCATAAATTTCCAGTTGATGGCCATAAATGCGTCAGTGAAAGAGCCCATTTGAAATTACAATTTCAAGATCAGAAGATAAGCTTTATGAAGCAGCCTGGATTTTGGATAAAAAAAATAAGCGCTGCACCTCAAACAAAATTTGGTACCATTTGTTAACCCTGAATGTTAGGGGTAGCAGGCTATCCTTGCATGGTTTCACTATGACACAGTAAGATCAAGCCACAGTGTAAGATGTCAAAGTAAGCTTGCTATCTTTCAGGTTGGACAGTGTGTTCATATATTTAATTTACATTTTCAAACTACAGCAAAAACTAAGCTAATAGTAAATAAATTTGATAGCTGGCTCATGTTATAAATATATTGATTCTGATTGTACTTAACCTATATTCAAAGTAGGACTAGATCGTTTCGATAGCATGGTTATATGATTAACGATATGGTCTATGTAGATGAGGCTTTAGGTGAGTGAATATTTTTCTCAAATACATGGTAATTGGTTTTCCATAAAAAACTTTGTATTATTTGAATCATATTTATTTGTAAAAATTTAGTAAATTAAAAAAACCCACTCAAATAGCCAACAAATGATGTGCCATCTCCGTGAGTCCTTATAACAAGCTAGGTCCATAAAAGGTACACACCTGGTCTCTCCTTCAAAGGCTGATATAAACATCCCAGAGGAACAACCAAACGTGTAGCCTCAAGGCGACTGGAAGGCCACACATTCCATGTGAACCGGACACCATCCCTGTCTTCATTCTGCTGAATGAATTCCTCATATGTGGTCATCCTGAAAAGGGTAGAGGTGAGGTATCGACTTTATTCAGGTTAAAATAAATATTTTCTTAAGTAGGCTACCAACACATTTATTATAAATTATGTTAATTTTTCAAAAAATTAAGACTAAATCTTTGTTGTATTTCAATTTCTAGAGCTAATAAATGACATACCTACACTCAGGTGAAAGCATTTATATATAAGGTCAAAATAATAAAAGTGTCTAACATTTATATTTGCATTTGATAACGGAACCTGTAGAAGTCACATTTTATTATTTACCTTAATCAAAAAATCAGAGAGCCGTAATAAAATCCTGAGTAATCTGAGTAATCAGAAATTGTTATAATTTTTCTCTCATCTCTATAAACACGTTCTGTATCCGTAAAAAATGAGCCAGCCAATATTAACGTCATATTCGACCACGTCAGTGTCAGGGAGAGCTAGAAACAAAAACCTTATTTTTAAAAAAAATTTAAAGTGCTTTAAATAGAAGCGCTAGCACTGATAATAAAAGTCAAAGTTCGTACTTTAACATTGAAGCCCACAGTTTGGTTGGGATAATTTTTAAAGTACGATAGTGCTATTTTTCCTTCACTTGAATTATATGGGATCGGTGGTAGTAATATTTATGTTATATTTCCCTATATTCATTTAATAAATCCATTAGTTGAATTTTCTAATCATTCATATAGATAAAAGGACTTTTTTCCACCTCTCTTTATGTTACAATATATTTTATTATATAGCTATGTTTTGTCATACGAACTTTCAACACGAATTTGTTAGCCTTTGAGTCTCCTTAATAATATTTTTCACATCACTGAACATATTACAAAGCAATTTCTTATCTAGCCATGATTAATTAATTCTCTTACCAAAATCAAGGTGCACGGCTATGTACAAGCAAAGTTCTCCAGCAACGCCGAACACATTAAACACGAAAAAGCTCCGGCCACATTCACCTCCCACACACGCTCTCTACCTCAGCACCAAAGAGTGTTAGGAGAGTAAAAATTTAACACCTTGTTAAAATGAAATATTTTAGATATATTTCCAAAGTTGAAGTTGCTCGCTTGAATGGTTAGTGAGACACCCGAATTAAAAATAAAACTTTATTTTGGAATTAACTAACTCACTGATCACAAGAACTTATAGGGTACTTCCAGTCAACACAGAATCTTGAAAATTGGCATGTAGATACCTAATAATTATTGTTTTTTTATTTTATTAATTAGCACCGCGTCTTACTACCCGTTCAGGCTATACGCTTTAAGTACTAATTACGCTAATGGATTAGGAATTGGGAAGGTTGAATTAGAGGAAGTGAACCCGCATTTGCATTTGGAAAACAATTTTTTAGGAAAAACTATCCCCAGTTAACCCAGCCGAGATTCGAACCTTGATCTCCCCGTCCTCAGCAGTCGAGCTCAACATGACTAGCGCGTTAGCCAACTACACCACCGAGGCAGGTAGAAATTATTGTTCTTTAAACCAAGGATAGATTAAGAAATTTGAACTTTTCAGCATGGTTTCCAAAAATGTGTGAGGGAATGGCCACATTTACCCCTTCCCCCCTCTAACTCAGCTCCAAATAATAATAATAGGAACGTAATTATTTATCATCCTGTTAAGACTAACTATTTTAGTTAACATGGTTCCCAAATAGGCAAAAGTGTTACATTTATTAACCCCCCACCCCTTTCTCCTTTTAATTCGTCTCTAAAGAATAAGAGGAATGTAAAACTTTTACAGCCTGTTAGAACGAATTATTTTAGTCATCTTTATCAGATTGAAGCTTATAGCTTAAGGGGTTAGTGAGACACAGGACTGAGCCCTTATTTAATCAGTATTCACTCACTGATAATTAATTAATAAGAAAACCTATAGGGTACTTCCAGGTAACATAGAGCTTTGAAAATTGGCATATAAACCAAGGCTACATTACGAAATCTAAACTTTTCAACATAGTTCCCAAAAATGGGCAACAGGAGGGGCAAACTTTCCTCCTCTCCCTCTGACTTGTTTCCAAAGAATGAAAAGAACGTAAATATTTAACATCGTGCTAAGATAAACTATTTTAATCAGTTCTCTAAAGTTTAAGATTATAGCTCAAGTGGTTAGTGAGATACAAGCCTTAATGTACATGGGAAGGGCCATATTACCCTTTCCTCTAATTCATCTCCAAAGAATGAAAGGAACGTAACAATTTAACTCCCTGTTAAGAAACATTATTTTAGTCATTATTCCAAAGTTGAGGTTTATAACTTAAGCGGTTAGGTAGTGATATAATGGACTAAAAAAAAACTAATTTCCTTAGGAATCACTGACTCACTCAACCACTAATAATCAAAACCTATAGGATACTTCACGTCGATATACAGCCAAAAGAATTAGCATAAAGATTGTACTCCAAGGATAAAATAATAAATCAAAACTTTTCAACGTGGTTCCCGAAAATAGGCAGAATAAGGGCCCCATCCACCCTCCTCCCCTTCATCTAACTCTTCTCCAAAAAAGACATGAACTTAAAAATTTAACACCCTGTTAAGATTAACTATTTTACTCAGCTTTATACAGTTGAAGTTTCTAACTTAAGCAGCACACAAGTTTATCAATTTAGTCTTTGCATATTTAGTATAAGTAGTAGTTTTCACAGATTTTATTATCATAAATGAGTAAAAATAATACGACATGGAAACAGTAAAATCCCCTTAAAAAATCCACCCAAAATTTCCCTGTTGAAAATATCAAGAGCAACCCAGAGTAGTACAAAAGCAGATACATTTTGACAGCATGAGTGGGCTCTTGACACACTTCAGCATAGTGGTTTACTGGTTCTATGTAAGGCAAGGAATAAAATCAAATATATGTATTAACTATGTCTGATAGCTTTGTGACTACACATAATAACTATCCTTATTAAGTTAAAAGAAAAGAAGACTACCCATAATTTATTAGATTTCGCACACTATCTGAATGTACTAGATTGGGGAGAGGTGACATGTGCTTGAGGTTTAAATCTCTGCCAGATGGACTGAAGGCGGAAAGGGGAAAACACTTTCACTGTGCTTTCCCATCCTCTTTAACCTTAACTATGGCCATTAAATCAGCGGCCCGCCAAGCTTTGTGGATTATGTTTAAATGATTTTACATAATTTACTTTTTCACATTTGTTTGTAATATTCTAACGTTTTTATTTAATGCCACTAGCAGGTTAGTTCATATTAAAATATTGAAACAGAGTTTTGTATTTGCATTATTTAATTATTTGTTTGATTCATTGCAATTTTAATATTTTTTTTATTATCTAATTTAATCCAATTGTATTATTTTTTTAGATCTAACTTTCAATAGCTAAATCATGAAGAGAAGAAACCAGCCTTGTATCTTATTAGGCTTAGCAATGCAATATTTTAAGGTCTCTTTAATATAGTTTATAACGTAATTACGGTTGTACATAACACTCTGCGTGAGAGGCACTGCCATAACCAAAGATTTATTTCGGGGGTGTCCTGCATGGTAGGAGTTTGAAGGTAAACAATATTAATAAGGAATTTAACATTCATTTTATGAACACACTTAAAAGTTAATTATT